>WNGS01159961.1:0-30568 GCA_020271785.1 Procambarus virginalis
ACACTAGGAACGTTCTGAGCCAGCATGTCAAGGAACCCACAAGAGTGAGAGGCAATGATGAACAAGCTAGACTCGACTTGATATTCACCTTGAATGAGTCAGAAATAAGGGAAGTCAAAGTTGAAGCCCCTATAGGAATGAGTGACCACAGTGTACTGACCTTTGAGTTCTTGGTGGAGGTAGGGATAACTATCCAAGGATGGGATCGGATGGAAAAAGACTAAATTACCGAAGAGGAAAATATGACGAGATGAGGAACTTCTCAAGGGAATAACATGGGAAACAGAACTTAGAGACAGGAATGTGCAGGATGTGATGATTTTGTCACCCAGAAATGCCAGGAAGTGCAGACAGGTTTTCCCCGTCCAAAAGGAGAAAAACGAAAAAAACAGAAAACCCATGGTTCAACCAGGAATGCAAGGTTGCAAAGCAATGAGTAAAGGAACATGGAGGAAACTACAGAAATAACAGAAACACCGGAGAGCAGGGATAGATACCAGAGGGCCAGAAATGAGTACCTCAGAGTGAGGAGGAAGCAGAGAGGACAGTTTGAAAATGACATAGCAAGTAAAGCCAGACCCAACCAAAGCTGCTCCACAGCCACATCAGGGGGAAACAGCAGTGAAGGAACAAGTGATGAAACTGAGAAAAGGGGAGAACAGATACACAGAGAATAACAAGGGGTGTGAAGAACTCAACAAGAGAGTCCAGGTCTTCACAATAGAACAAGGAGAAGCCCCTGCACTAAATGAGGAGGAGGCAAACAAGCACCTTGGAGGAATTTGACCTCACCAGTGATGAGGTCAAAAGGTATACTAAAGGAAGGTGCAGAAGCCTAAGGTACCACTCTCTATGGTGTATACAGGTCACTGGAAACAGGAGACTTACCAGAAAGTTGGAAGACAGCTAACGTAGTCCCAATATACAAGAAGGGTGACAGGCAAGAGACACTGAACTACAGGCCAGTTCCCTAACTTGTTACCATGCAAGGTGATGGAGGAAGATCGTGAGGAAAGGCTCGTAGAGTATCTGGAGGGAAATAACTTTGTAATGCACCACCAACAGGGGTTCAGAGATGGTAAATCGTACCTCACAGGTTTAATAGAATTCTATGACCAGGCAACAAAATTAGGCAAGAAAGAGAAGGGCGGCCCGTCTGCATTTTCCTGGACTGCCAAAAGCATTTAACACAGTACCCCTTAAAAGGCTGGTAAAACAGTTGGAGCAACAGGCAGGAGTAAAAGGTAAGGTGCTCCAGTGGATAAGTGAGTACTTAAGCAACAGGAAACAGCGAGAAATGGTGAGGGGGGGGGGGGACATCAGAGTGGCGAGATGTCACCAGCAGAGTCCCAGGGCCCATTACTTGGACCCATCCTATTTCTAATATATGTAAACGATCTTCCGGAGGAATTAGACTCGTTCCTCTGAATGTTGCTGATGATGCCAAATTATGAAAAGAATCAAGACGGATGAAGATAGACAGAGAATAAAGGATGACCTGGATAAACTGGAGGAACGGTCTAGAAAATGGCTGCTAAAGTTTAACTCGGAAAGTGTAAGTAATGAAATTAGGCGAAGGGAGCAGGAGGCTGAACACAAGGTATCATCTGGGAGGTGAAATCCAGCAAGAGTCAAATAGAGAGAAAGATCTGTTGATTGATATCACACCGAACCTGTCCCCCAGAGGCCCACATCAAAATAATATTTCAGCGGCATATGCTAGACTGGCCAACATAAGAACTGCCTTAGAAACTGTGTAAGGAATCATTCAGGACCCTGTATATACTTATGTAAGACCAATCTGGAGTATGCAGCTCAACCTGGAGTCCATATCTAGTTAAACACAAGACAAAGTTAGAGAAGATTCAGCGGTATGCCACCAGCTCGTCCGGAATGAGAGAATGAGCTACGAGGAAAGGTAAAGGAGCTGAACCTCACATCCCTGGAAAACAGGAAGAGTAAGAGGAGGCATGATAACCACCTCAAAATTATCAGGGGATTTACAGGGTGGACAAAAACAAACTCTTCAGCACGTGAGGGTCACGAACAAGGGGACACAGGTGGAAACTGAGTGCCCAAATGAGCCACAGAGATATTAGAAGGAACTTTAGTGTCAGAGTTGTTGACAAATGGAATGCATTAGGAAGTGATGTGGTGGAGGCTGACTCCATACACAGTTTCAGTGTAGATATGATAGAGCCCAAAAGGCTCAGGAACCTTTACACCTGTTGACTGTCAAACAGTCGCACACACGCATGCACGCACACACACACAGAAGGAAAAAACAGTGAAAGAACAGGTATTGAAACTTAGAACAGGCGAGGACAGGTATACAGAGAATGACAAAGAAGTGTGTGAAGAACTCGACAAGAGGTTCCAGGAGATCTTCACAATAGAACAAGGTGAGGCACTGTGCTAGGAGAAAGGGAGGAAACCAGGCGGCCTTGGAAGAGTTCGAATTACGAGAGAGGAGGTCAAGAGACACTGCTGGATCTGGATGTTAGAAAGACTGTTGGGCCAGACGGGATCTCACCGTGGATACTGAAAGAGTGTGCAGAGGCACTTTGCTTGCCACTCTCCATAGTATATAGTAAGTCACTGGAGACAGGAGACTTACCAGAAATATGGAAGACGGCGAATGTGGTCCAGTATACAAAAAGGGCGACAGGCAAGAGGCACTAAACAACAGGCCAGTGTCCTTGACTTGTATACCATGCAAGGTGATAGAGAAGATCGTGAGAAATAACCTGGTAACACATCTGGAGAGGTGGGACTTGTGACAAATCGCCAACATGGTTCAGGGAGGGTAAACCTTGCCTTACAGGCTTGATAGAATTCTACGATCAGGTGACAAAGATTAAGCAAGAAAGAGAGGGCTGGGCAGATTGCATTTTCTTGGATTGTCGGAAAGCCTTTGACACAGTAACGCATAAGAGGCTGGTACATAAGCTGGAGAGACAGTCAGGTGTAGCTGGTAAGGTGCTCCAGTGGATAAGGGAGTGCCTAAGCAATAGGAAGCAGAGAGTTACGGTGAGGGGTGAGACTCCGATTGGCGTGAAGTCACCAGTGGAGTCCCACAGGGCTCTGTACGCGGTCCTATCTTGTTTCTGATATATGTAAATGATCTCCCGGAGGGTATCGATTCATTTCTCTCAATGTTTGCTGACGATGCCAAAATTATGAAAAGGATTAAAACAGAGGAGGACTGCTTGAGGCTTCAAGAAGACCTAGACAAGCTGAAGGAATGGTCGAACAAATGGTTGTTAGAGTTTAATCCAAGCGAATGTAATGTAATGAAGATATGCATAGGGAGCAGGAAGCCAGATACTAGGTATCATCTGGGAGATGAAACTCTTAAAGAGTCAGAGAGAGAAGATGACTTGGGGGTTGACATCACGCCAGAACTATCCTTTGCAGCCCATATCAAGAGGAAAACGTCAGAGGCATATGCCAGGCTGGCCAACATAAGAACCGCATTCAGAAACTTGTGTAAAGAATCATTCAGAACCTTGTATACCACATATGTCAGGCCAATCCTGGAGTATGCAGGCCCAGCATAGAGTTCATATTTAGTCAAGGATAAGACCAAATGGAAAAGATTCAAAGGTTTTCCAACAGACTAGTACCCAAGCTGAGAGGTATGAGCTACGAGGAGAGACTATGGGAATTAAACCTCACTTCACTGGAAGACAGAAGAGTCAGGGGGGACATGATCACCACATTCAAGATTCTCAAGGGAATTGATAGGGCAGATTAAGACAGGCTATTTAACACAAGGGGCACACGCACTAGGGGATGTGGGGAAAACTCCAGGCAGTATATCTCCTTTTAAATTGACTTCAATAAAATAAAGTTTTATCTTATTTATATTCTTAGTAAGTAAGAAATTAATTGAGTGAACTGTATGTACTTGTTGAAACTGCCTGAAATTAATCTCACATAATTGGAGGGACAATTTGTAGCTTAAACCACTTTAAGATGGCTCCTTCTTAAACTACCAATTGTTTACCTAAGTTTAATTTTATATCATACCACATATGGTGGTCTAATCTACTATTATTTCAATAATTATTACTAGTTATGAACACTACTACTACAATAACTAGAGTGGGCTTAGCTGTTCCTGTTGTATGGGCCCTGCTAAAGCTGTGTAATTGTAGCATCAAATGGGTGTGGCCCTGTGCCTCTGGGTGCCACGTAATGGCGGCTGGTAGCTACAAGCATTGGCAAACAGCTATAGGCAAATCATGTATAAGGTCCAATTGTCTGCACAGCTTCTTGCTGCTGCTAATCACAATTTACCTGAATGGGATGCAAGGAATTAATCAAAGTTCCCTAAACATATCAATTACAGGTATAACATGAAATGTGAGGGCTGTAAATTAGGGAACACTTACATTGTGGTGGTGTTATTCATTCATTGTAAACGCCTATACCTTATAAATGATTAAAATGAGTACACAATATATCAAATACAGATACTTGGTAAGACGGATACTGGAGTGCTCTAGCTGTAGTAGTGGTGTTGCTATGCTAGTTTCTTGGGTCAGAGTAAGTCTAATCCAAGTGACCAATATCGTAACACATGAGCACCCTTTGTTATTGTTGATGTGAGGGAGCGTCAGTAAGTGACCCCTGGGCTACCGACACCCTGATCCCTTGGTTCCACTTCTAAGTTAAATTTACGTTAACAAGAGAGTCAAGCTATATTATGGTGTTAATAATTATATTCACTCTTATTGTATTTTTTTGTTAAATTTAAACATTAAACTGCTATATAAACAATATTATATTTTGTAAATATACGGCGACATCGATGACATCAGGGAGTCTCCCATTTTCTATCCTGAAGGGAATACTGACTAAGGGGAGACTATGCTATTTGTGTGTTGGATTCCCGACATAATTCTGAAGGGGAAGAACACGGGTCGAAGTCCCGGTAAGGACTGCGATCACTTTATTCTTCTCCTTCAGAATTATAGTGCTGCTTTAATTTGAGTTTACATTGTTGTGCTGCATTCCTTTGGGGATGTATGTCCCGTACTGGCGTATCGGGTGCTGGAAGTCGTTGAACGTCTTCTTTCCTTGCCAGTTTTAAACTACTAATTTCTCTAAAGTTTTGAGAGTAGTGTTGCCTCGGCATTTTACTTTCACTATTCTCAAGATGCCCTGACTGTCTGGATGAACAGAGACTATTTGACCTATAGGCCACTCTGAGCGTGGTCCATCACTATCCACCAGAACTATGTCACCAGGGATCAAGTTAATTCTGTTGTAGGGGTTGTTTGCCCCGTAATGATACTCCCTCAGAGCTGTAAGATATTTTCGAGTCCATACGTCATTCCACCGACTTATCACCCTTGATAGATGTTTGAAACGTTGAACCAAATCACTCTCTTGGACATATGAAGGATCCTCTGGCTCCTCGTCTGTAAGGGACACAAGTGTTTTGAGAGATCTCCCATACATCAAATGAGCTGGACCTAATGGTTCACGCTGCAAAACATCATCAGAGAGGTAGGTAAGTGGTCGGTTATTAACGCGTGCTTCTATCTCTATGACTACGGTTTGAAGCTCCTGTAGGTCAATCTTTTGGCGGTGCAGGGTTTTCCGTAGAGAACGTTTCACCGTACCAACCATGCGTTCATAGAAGCCTCCGTGCCATGGTGCTCTGGGAGGTATGAATTTCCATTGGCACTGCCGTTGATTTAGGGCTTGCGTACCTTTGGGTGTGTCCAGATTTTCCTCAGACATGCTTCCCCTGCCACTAAGTTGGACCCATTGTCTGAGATCATTAACTTAGGACAGGATCTACGTGAAGCAAACCTGCGAAAAGCCTGTAAGAATGCTTCGGCACTCATATCGGGAGTCACTTCTAGATGGACTGCCCTTGTTGTGGCACAAGTAAAAAGACAGATGTAGTCTTTTACTGGTTTCTTGTCTTTAATGCCTGTTAGTGTTAGTGCTCCTGTGAAATCTACTCATGTTGTCTCAAAGGGACGAATATGTACGACTTGTTCCTTTGGAAGTGGAGGAGGGCCAGGATATGGACACACTCTGGCATCGTATCTCTGGCAAATAACACAGGATTTGATTATTGATTTTACTGTCTGTCTACCTTGGGGTAGCCAGTACTGTTGTCTTAAGTCTGTGAGAGTATCTAATACCCCACCATGCAGAGTGCTGTATTTGTGTATATGTAACACAATTTGTTTGCTTACTATGTGGTGACAGGGAGCAATATTGGATTTTTTGCTTCCAGATCTATGTCAGCATGCTGTAAGCGGCCTCCGCATCTGATTATATTATAATTGTCAGTGTCTAACCAGAGACCCAGATCATGTTGTAGCTTCTTTGGAACATTGTCAAATTCTGTCCCGAATGTGACAATCTGAGCTCTTTTGACCCAATACCTTAGGGCATTAGGGAATTTATGCTTGATTCCTATTTTCTTTAGAAAATCAAACACTACTTGGGTGACACCTATAAGTTTGTTCAGTTCAGAGTACCGAGTAGGATCAATTACCAAAGTCCGAGGTGGTTCTGGGTTCTCAGTGGGAACAGTGACAATGGTCATAATGACTTTTGGCTTTTGTTCAGGCCACTGGTCGCTGCTTAGTCACTGAGGTCCATTGAACCACATCTCTGCCTTTGTTACTTGGTGTAAAGTCAGGCCTCGGGAGGGATAGTCAGCTGGATTCTCTTTAGTGGGTACATATCTTAGTTTATACCCTGCTGACAATTTCGTATTTCCTTAACGCGGTTACTCACGTAAGGATTCTTACTGTTATTGTTCTTAACCCACTTTAGCACTGCCTCATTATCTGACCATTCTACTGTTTCTTAAAGTGGATGTGGCTTAAAGCCTTGATCAAATAATGAGCCAATCTTACACCTAGCAGTAAGGCTGTTAATTCCAGTTGTGGCAATGATCTTTTCTTTAAAGGTGCCACTCTGGCTTTTGATGTGAGCAAATTGGCTTGCCCATTTGAGACCAGGTAAGCTACTGTGCCACAAGCCTTTCCTGAGGCATCACAAAATACATGTAGCTTAATTGGTTCTTTTTCATTTACTACTGTGTTCCTAGGGAACTTGACAGACTCTAGGGTACTTAAATCTTTTACTAACCCTTGCCATTTTTCTTGTAAGGCAGGTGTCAGAAGATCATCCCAGCCTATCTTTTGTTGCCAACATTCCTGTATTATAAACTTCCCATTAATTAGGATGGACTTAATAGTCCTAATGGGTCGAAGGGTTTGCTGACTTGTGATAGTAATTTTCTCATTGTTAAGTTAGTGGTATTTGGCTCCACCAACTTGAATGTCAGCTGATCGGTTGTCATGTTCCATTCGACACCTAGTACCTTTGTCATCTCAGGTACCTGGTAGTCGGGAAATTCAGTTGCGATCAGTTGATTTAATTTGTCATTGTTAGAGACCCAAGACTGGAGAGGCATATTGGCTCCCATTAATTCTCGATTGGCCTCATGGTATATGTTCAACAGTTTACTTTCACTGTTGGTTGTTCCTTGAAAGTTATCCACAGACAGGTTTTGCTAATTTCCGTTCTGTTCGGGCTATTGGACTTCTTCAAATGCGTATCCAAGGTAGCTTGGAGCAGAAAAGGTGAGGACGTGGACCCAAACAAGACGGACGCAAACCGGTAAGTGATTAATTCACTGTTCGGATCGTTAGGATCCTTAATCCATAGGAACTTTGTGTAGTTCCGGTCTTCTTCTTGAAGACCTACCCTAAGGAATGCCTTGCTGATGTCGGCCATATGTGCACAAGTCCCAATACGGAACTTTAACAGCACGTCATAAAGCCTTTGTGTTAGGCTAGGGCCAGTTTGAAGGCAGTCATTTAACGAAACACTACTCGGCCTCGTTTTAGCACTGCAATTAAATACTCTCTGTAATGGGGTAGTAACAGAATTCTTCTGTACAGGATGGTGAGGCAGGTAGTGCCCTTCCTTTGGGTTATCATTTGTAACAACTTTGATAAATTTGTCATCGAGTTGCTTCTTTATTATTTAACTGTGTAAACTGGGAACATCAAATAATCTGATGTTCCCCATCGCTGGAATAAGAAAAAACAGTAAAAAAACGGAATGAAAACTAAGCTATGGTAAACAACATAGCTCAATTCCAATGCAATGTCATACAAAATAATTAAATCAAAATTAAAATAAATCGAAATCTATGAAAATTCAATTTATTAATGAAATAGGAAACATTGAAATAGAATTCTTACATATTTAGTATAGCGTGTGTAACAGATATGGAGCTGATCTTTTGATCATGATCTTTTTGCAATGGACGATAGTTGGAAGTAAATAGGAAACTTTAAATAGACTAGGGTTGAAGGTATTTTGCATTAGGTTTCAGCACCACTGTTGTAACACAAATCACATGACTCACAGGCCGGCTTTTTAATCCCCTTGAACGTGCCTGTGCAGGAACGCGGAGCGGCTATCTGGTGACGTCATTGACCATTAGCGATGCCTGTGCATGGGTCACTGGGGTAACGAAATTTGGGTATGCCAGAGGCCGGTATTTTAATCCTACCCCCAGGCAAGTTGAAGACTGGCTACCCGTTGACGTCATTGACCATTGGTGATGCCTGTGCAAGGGTCGCTGAGGTAACACAAAACACACGAGACAGGGACTAAATGGCAGGGGCTATAGAGCGAGCGACTTGTAGAAAATAATCGAAAAAACCTAAGGACCAATGACCGGCATGAGAAAAAAGCAAATGACCAGTCACCCTGGTAACGAAAACGACCCCAGACAAGTACCGGCTTGGGAAAAAAGCAAATGACCAGTCACCCTGTTAACGAAAACGACCCCGGACAAGTACCAGCTTGGGAAAAAAGCGAAATAGCCGGTACTTTTCCTGGTTTCCACTACTAAAACCATGATTTTACCTGTCACTAATGTGGCATTTATATGGTAGGTGTATAAAAACACGCACGTATTCAAATGGGACGTTGTGTCAAAATTTCATTGGAATCGGTAAAGAGGTTTCAAAGATTTCCTTCACATTAAAAACACAGTTTTTTTAAGTTTTGTTTTTACCCATCACAGACGTGACATACCTTGAGGTTACCTTGAGGTGCTTCCGGGGCTTAGCGTCCCCGCGGCCCGGTCATCGACCAGACCTCCTGGTTGCTGGACTGATCAACCAGGCTGTTGGACGCGGCTGCTCGCAGCCTGATTGATCAGGTATCCTTTGGAGGTGCTTATCCAGTTCTCTCTTGAACACTGTGAGGGGTTTGCCAGTTATGCCCCTAATGTGATGCGGGAGCGTGTTGAACAGTCTCGGGCCCCTGATGTTGATAGAGTTCTCTCTCAGAGTACCAGTTGCACCTCTGTTTTTCAACGGGGGTATTCTGCACATCCTGCCATGTCTTCTGGTCGCATGTGATGTTATTTCTGTGTGCAGGTTTGGGACCAGCCCCTCTAATATTTTCTACATCTACATAGTATGCATATAAAAAAAACCCTGCTCGGACGCCAGTGGAACGTTATGTGAGAATTTCAAAGCAATCGGTGAAGAACTTTCGGAGAATAGCGATTTTGTACAAACGAACACTTACATTTTGATTTAAATTTGTGTTCCAAAACCTAAGGATCACTAAATTACACACAGAAATCACAGTAGCGTGATGCATCAAATGAAAAAATCCACAAAGGCCATGACGAGGGATTGAACCTACGTCCGAGAGGATCCCAGATGCTGCTTTAATCGACTGAGCTACGAAATGGTCAAAAGAATTGAAACCAGAAGTTCTATTGACCTTACTTGGATCCTGCAGCCTCTCCGAGACACAAACCAGGGTTTTACACAATTCCCCTCATGCGCTCGAGCTCTGTCAATAAGCTGTTCCAATTCTTCACCCTTACTTCTTTACACGCTCTTCTCGGACGTTGAGGGATCCTCTTGGACATAGGATCAAACCCTCGCCACGGCCCTTGTGGATTTATTCATCACTAAATTATTTATGTTTCCTCGTTTTTCTGTAATCTACATTTTTTCTAAATTTAAGGTAATATTAAAATTCAAAATGTTAAATATATGGTTGAATTAAATTGTATTATTATTATTGTATATTTCTTATTTCTTATGGTGATGATTTATTACCACTAAAAATAAGCAAATGTGAATAGTTCTGAATCTTACAATTATGTCTATATGTTTTGCATAACTTGATACAAATGTTGATATTCATATATTTTGCCTGGGAAGATTTGAGGCCCAAACCTCCTTCTCAGCTCCCCATCAATCACAAAATGCAACTAATTTTGTTTTCATTTTAATGTAATTACTTTATTAGCATATGATCATAAAATACATATGGTTTAATCTTTTTTTTATATATCTGTAAATCCATAATCGGTCAGAGAAAACCCATATCACATCAGTGCTAAACTGTAACATGATTAATAGTTAAATATATTTCATCCTGAATTTTCCATAACCTTTTTCTATTTCAAAACAAAGAATTATTTGTTGAATTTTTGAACAAAGCCTCTCAAGGGAGGAGCTGCAGAAAAAATGCCACAAAGTAATCGTTAGGAGATGTTTACGTACATTTTTTTATATATTAAGGAGCCTGGTGACGTAGAGTTTTTTCAAAATATGAAAAATAGTGAAAAATTTCAAATAAATCTCCCACATCAGCATCATGAAAATTTCACCCCAATATGTTCAGAAAAGAATTTTTCACAAATTTTAACTAAATAAATGCGTGCGCATTGGGCCACAACCAGTACTGATAATAACGATAATATCTCCTATTTACGAGCAATCAGGGATAAAGAGATGAAAGCACCTGTCCAACGCACAAAGAAGAAAGGTAATAAGTAAGTAATTATCAAAAGAAGGCACCAAAACGGGATGGCTATATAGCACCATCAAAGTGCGAAATAATCAGAGCTCCTGCCTGTGATATCGCTAAATATCACCATGAAAACTGTCATGTTCACAGAAAATGGTACCATCCGTTTTCTATGTGCGGCGGCTGGACGCCACTAGACTAGAGAAGGTAAACAGCATACAGGACGCTACCAGCTTGGGAGCTACTCTATCATGTAATCGTCTTTTAAGTATTAAAGTCAGTAACCAGGAATGACTTTACTTCAACCTTACTACCAAGACTATCTCAGCTATACACAGACACCACACTGGCGACGACGATGAACTGGGAACGCAGGTATTTTGTTCAACAAAACACAAGGAAGGAGCATGCTGTCTCGCCCAGAGGAGGAAGGAGAAGCTGTCTGTGAGCACCATACCCGATGCTGTATGCAACCCCATGCTGTGTGCTGACTGTTGCTGTGTGCTGATCGTTGCTGTGTGCTGGCCGTTGCTGTGTGCTGGCCAATGCTGTGTGCTACCCAAGCTGTGCTGATTGTTGCTGTGAGAGAGGAATCTGCCGACGCTGTGTACGAAACGACGCTTTGATGCAGTGTACAAAACCCGATGTTTTGGTTACGAAACGACGCTTCGTGCTACAAAATTCTTCACGCTGTGAACCAACTGCTGCCTACTGCTGTACCAACTGCTGCCTACTGCTGCCAACTGCTGCCAATTGCTGTACCAACTGCTAACAACTGCTGTGTTGCTGTGAGTAGGAACAACACATGTACACAAGGGCTAGGTAAGAAGTCAGTTGCTGCTGTGTTGTGCACTGTTGTGAACTTTTGCATTAAAATGCTTGTGTGCTTTGCAAAATTAAAGTAATTACAGTGAATTCTTAAATAACATATACAGTGCAGTAAGTGTTATATATTCTGAGGAACATTTTAAGTGATAAGTTTAAATTTATTCAGTAAAAATGGCAAATATACCTCAGTTTCCTGCATTTGATCCTGACTGTGACCAGACAAACCTGTCACAGAGGTGGGTCAAATGGCTTAAAAGGTTTGAAAATTTGTTGATAGTTTCTGACATCAAAAGTGCTGAAAGAAAGCGTGCCTTTCTGCTTCACTATGCAGGTGATAGAGTTTGTGACATCTTTGATACACTGAAAGATACTGGTGGTGCCAAAGATTATGACACTGCCAAGGCCAAATTAACTGAGCATTTCAAACCAAGGCAAAATACTGCTATGGAAATTATGCATTTCAGGAGAGCAAAACAACTCTCTAATGAAACTGTTGATCAATACCATACACGTCTGCAGGGTTTAGCAGCCCATTGTGAGTTTGCTGATGTTGACAAAGAAATCAAACAGCAAATAATTGAAACATGCACATCTACACGTCTTCGTCGAAGAGCTCTAGAACTTGTTGATGATGAAAGTTCTCTTACCAAGATACTGGATATGGCTCGTCGAATGGAAGATGCTGCACGTGATGCTCGTGTCATGGAGTGCAGTGCCAACAACGGTTCTGCCACTGTTACTAACAGTCATGAAGTATGTAAGGTTCAGGGAGTACACCATGATCATAGAAGATATCATGCCAAACCTAACATTAAATTGAGCCGAGAACCACATCACAACTGGAGTCATGGAACAAGACTCAAGCAGTCACAACGACTCACATCAGAGGTTGTCAATAATAAATGTTACAATTGTGGAGGAGACTACCCACACCAAGATAATGTTTGTCCTGCACAAGGTAAGAAGTGCTATGAGTGTAGAAAACTAGGTCATTTTGGTGCTATGTGTCGTTCCGCACTAAAGAAACCACAATCAATAAATAAAAGCAATGTACGAGGATCAAGTCATAGGAGTCGAGGTGGCAAACACAATATTGCACCTCAAATCAAGAATGTTAATAATATACAAGACAACATTTCATTACAACCAGTCTCAGATGACAGTGAATGTGATTATATTTATGGAGTACAATCAATCACAAAATGGAATGATCTTCCAAACAACCCAGAGACTATAGTATACATTGCTGGCATTTGTCTCAAAATTCTCATTGACACTGGATCAAACATTGACACCATTGCTGAGTGCCACTATGAAAAATTTAAAAAACAATTCCAAAGCTTGAAAACTATAATGGCAAAGCCACTGCCTATGCTTCAAAGGTAGCCTTACCAGTGATTGGAACTTTCACTGCAGAGATTAAGTCAAAGAATGCAATGCTCATTACTACATTCCATGTTGTTAGGAATGCAAAGGAGTCTTTACTCAGTTACAAGACTTCAACCAAATTGGGGCTACTTCAGCTTTCTAATGCTGTAGCAGTGGAATCTGCAAACAATGTTGATGCTATTGTTGCTGAATTTTCTGATCGGTTTAAATCCATAGGTTGTTATACTGATAGCAAGGTACATCTGCATATCAACCCAGATGTAATTCCAGTTGCCCAACCACATCGCCGACAACCATTCCATACTCGCAAGAAAGTCGATGCCGAACTGGATAGGCTGATAGAACTAGATATCATTGAACCGGTAACAGGCCCAACACCATGGGTAAGCCCAATTGTCACTCCACCAAAGCCGAAGAATCCAGATGAGATACGCATTTGTGTAGACATGCGTGTTCCCAACAAGGCAATAATGCGTGAACGCCATCCTACACCCACTGTAGATGATATGATATACCGCTTGAATGGTGCAACTGTATTCAGCAAGTTAGATTTAAACAAGGGCTATCATCAGCTTGAACTTGATGATGAGAGTCGATTCATCACAACGTTTACGACACATCGAGGTCTGTATAGGTACAAGCGCCTGAGTTTTGGTATTAACAGTGCTGCTGAAGTATTCCAGCACATCATCAGCCAGGTATTGCAAGATATACCTAATGCTGACAACATGTCTGATGACATCATTGTTTATGGCCGTACCCAAGCTGAACACGACAAAGCTCTTCGTGCAACATTGCAACGCTTACGAGAAAAGAATTTGACGCTAAGCCGAGCAAAGTGTGAGTTCAATCAACATAAAATTGAATTCTTTGGACATGTACTTAGTGACAAAGGTCTGTCTCCAGATCCTAAGAAAGTTGCAGATATCAAGAATGCTGCACCTCCTTCAACATCCACTGAAGTACATAGTTTTCTGGGAATGGCAAACTACTGTTCTCGCTTCATTCCAGATTTTGCTACCATTACGAAGCCTCTACGTGAGCTCCTGAAGAAAAATGCATCATGGTACTGGAGCGATGTCGAGCAAAATGCATTTGATGCTGTGAAAGATGCACTAGTAGAAAATGCGACTGCTGCATACTTTGATCCATCAATGGACACTGAGTTAACGGTGGATGCTAGTCCTGTTGGTTTAGGTGCTGTGTTAGCCCAACACAAACCTGGTCAACCAGATTCAAGAGTAGTAATTGCCTACGCCAGCCGTTCTCTCACAGATGTTGAGCAACGATACAGTCAGACAGAGAAGGAAGCTCTTGCTCTTGTATGGGGCTGTGAACACTTCAATGTGTATCTGCTTGGTGCACCCTTTACCACGATAGTCACTGACCACAAACCGTTGGAGACCATCTTCAATAATCCAAGTCCAACCACCAGNACACACACACACACACACACAGTAAAGGGATGGAGTAAATCAAAATGCAAACGGTTTATACTTATGTGAAACATCACGCCAGTCACAGGATACCCTCCACCCCCTTCTTTCCCATCCCATCTTACCCAAACACTACCCTGCATGGGAACTGGCTAGATAGCGGCCTTTGACAGTTGACAACTGATGGACAACTGACCTTTCCTCCAGTCTCTCACCCTCCTCCTCCTCCCTCTACCCCATTAAGCATACACAAATAGATCTCTTCTGTTCCTCTCCCCTTCCTCCCAATATCTCTCCCCCTAACCTCCCCATACACACACTCATTGTTTGGTGGTTTTGTGTGTACAGTGTTTTTAGTAGTAACAAGTAGTCCTGGTATACTAGCTAAAGAAAGTAAAGAATCTTGACGTATACGGATCATGTTATACTAGCTTCTGTCATCTTAAATCCAAGATCACACCGCCAATCCCACACCACCATACATCATTCACCCCACACACACACACACACACACATACACACACACAACACACGAGTTGAGCTGTGACCTTCGTGTGGGTGGACAGGGGTTTTAGGAGCTCCTGGTTCACTAGTGGCGTGGGAGGGTAATCAGGCAACTTCGAAGTGAAAAAGTGTGTACAAGTGAATGAAAAAACTCTTGGGCTTTGACCAAACCCATAAGGTAGTGAAGAAAAACAGTATAAGTAGCGTAATTGAAAATAGTTGATGAAGGAAGTACTGTGGCAGTGTGCAGAGTGGAGCAGACCTCACCGACCTCTGACCATGACCTCACCCCACGGCAGCAACTTTTCCAATACAGTGGGAGACGATTGGAGATTCACTCACCTATTGTGTTAGCAGGACGGTAAGATACTTGGAACCCCCTGTGGGTAAGGTTGGATTATAGCAATGACTAAGTCAGGAAGGGCGTCTAGGTCCCGCAGTATTATGATGGAAGAAGATAGGTTTGTGGAGAAGATGATTGGGAAATTTGTAGAGAAGAGGGATGTCTGGGTAGATGATCTAATCCAGGAGATTAAAAGTGAAATCTTTAACAGATACAGGACGAGGTTCAAAGACTCAAACAAGGGTGTATGGATTATATTCAAGAGGAAATCAGAAAGAGCAGGGTAGAATGGCAAGGAGAAATAACTAGGCTTACTAATGAATTTGGCAGGCATGGGGAAGCTTGGCAGGGGAAGGGGTAGTAGGAGTGGGTGGAGTAGCGGGAGTGGGAGGGGTGGGGGTCAGCCAGGGAGGGGGCTACCAGCATGACCCTGACCTGAGAAAGAGACAATCATAATCCATGGATTGCTTGAAGTCAGGGCACCATCGAGGCAGGAAAGGATGGAGATTGAGTATTTGGAGCTACAGGGGATTTTGAGGACAAGGAGCCCATATGGCAGGGAATGAGGTACAAGTTCATCGACGCAGTGGACCATACAACTGTAACAGGAAACGACCTGTCCTGGTGCAGTTCACTAACGAAGAGGCAGTGGATTACATACTGCATCACAAACACTTGCTCAGAGGTAGCGAAAATTACTTCAACGTATATATTGACAAATTCATGACGAAGGAGGAGCAGGTAGCCCACAGAGCAAGCAAACCCCCACGATACAGCTCTACCGTTTGAGCGTAGTTATGCACCCCACTGCTAATCCACCCCAGGATAACCAGTTCAAACTGATTCTCAAGTCACTCCCTACCCAAATCAGCCCTCCTTGCCCTGCTTATCTCCCCAACACCTCCCTTGAATTGACCCCTCTGACCCCACTGCAGTCAAATTCATCCCACATTCCTAGGACCCCTCAACCTCAACCCCCAAATCCCGTCCAGCCCCAAAAACCCACCCAGCCCTCATCCCCTCAACCCCCAAAACCTACCCAGCCCTTCACCCCTTCTTATCCCCTCCCCTTCCATGTGACCCCCCACCCTTGCGAGGGGGGTGGGAGGTTCCCCCACCCCCTCTATCCTTCCCCCTCCCGACCTCTCAACCTCTATCTGACTCCCAACCTTACGCTATCTCCCAACCCTCTATGCCTATCAGACCCTCCCTAATCTTCAGACCCAGTATGCCCTTCCTACCCCAGACCTACCTACCCAGGCCCTACCCCAAACCCTCCTACCTACCTTCCTAGAAGCCCAGCCCCCATTAGCCCCCCAAGCACCCCTCCCGACCTCTTTCACCCCCCATACACCCCCCGACCCCCCTTACACCCCCCGGACCCCCCACACCCCCCGGATCCCCCCCACCCCCAGTCATCCCCCGGTCCCCCTGCCCCCCAGTCACCCCCCAGATCCCCCCAGACCCCCAGAGAAAGGGGGAACCCTGGTACAGGAGTTTCCATGAAGAGTCTCAAGGTATGGTACACCAATGCTGATGGGGTATCTAATAAAGCAGAAGAGATAAAAGAAAGAGTGAGTGAGGCAGATCCTGACATAGTTGCAATTGTGGAAACTAAAATTAATGACATGATCTCAGATGCAATCTTTCCTGAAGGGTACCAGGTGATGAGAAAAGAGAGGACACAGAGACAGGGAGGGGGAGTGGCACTCCTAATAAAGCGGAAATGGAAGTTTGAAGACCTGGGAAATCAGGTTACCAATGAGAGCACAAGCTTCATACATGGAACTCTGACAGTAGATGGGAGGAAGATTGTGATCTTGGTAATCTACAATCCCCCACCAAACAGTAGAAGACCCAGGCAGGAGTATGATGACAACAACAAGGCATGCATAGATGAACTGCAGAAGGCAGCAACACTAGCCCACAGAATGAGAGCGAAGCTGCTGATCATGGGGGACCTAAATCATGGAGAGATAAATTGGGAATCAAGGAATCCCCATGGAGGGGACGAAACGTGGGGAGCAAAATTAGTAGATGTTATAGACAGGAATTTCCTAACACAGCATGTGAAGGAAGACACAAGGGAAAGAGGAGGAGATGCACCGAGCCTATTAGACCTGATTTTCACCCAGAACGTAGAAGATATCGAGAATTTGGAGCATGAAATACCTCTAGGGGCCAGTGACCATTGTGTCCTAGTCTTTGACTACATGATGGAATTCAAACTTATGACCATGGGACAAGAGATCTGGGAAAGGAGAGTTGACTACAGGAAAGGGGACTATAGGAGGATAAGGGACTATCTGGGAGAAGTGCAGTGGGAGGAAGAAATTAGAGGAAAAACAGTCCAAGATATGATGGACCTAGTCATACAGAAATGCCAAGAGGCCGAAGAGAGATTTATACCAACAGTAAAGGGAAAAAATAAGAAGGAATATAATAACCCTTGGTTTAATAGACAGTGTCAGGAAGCAAAAATGGCCAGCAGGCGGGAGTGGAGGAAGTACAGAAGACAAAGGACAGAGGACAACAGGATCAGATGCAACAGAGCTAGGAACGATTACATTAACATAAGACGAACATCGGAAAGGGACTATGAGAACGATATTGCAATCAAAGCGAAAAAACAACCTAAGCTACTACACAGTCATATAAGAAGAAAAATGTCGGTGAACGACCAAGTGACAAGACTAAGGAAGGCAGAGGGGCATATACTGAAAGTGACAAGGAAATCTGTGAGGCACTGAATGCCAGTTTCCATGGAGTGTTCACTACCGAGCCTGAGCAGCTCCCATTGTTGGAAGGGGTTACCCTAGATGAAAGACTATCAGATATAGAGGTGACAGCAGAGGAGGTAATGAAACAGTTGACAACTCTAGATGCATCTAAAGCAGTAGGACCAGACAAAGTATCACCGTGGATACTAAAAGAAGCAGCGCAGGCCCTCAGCGTGCCTCTGGCAATGATCTTTAATGAGTCACTTATGTCGGGAGAATTGCCCAGTTGCTGGAAGAAGGCAAATGTCGTGCCGATCTTCAAGAAAGGCGATAGGGAGGAGGCACTTAACTATAGACCTGTATCACTGACAAGCATCCCCTGTAAAATACTGGAAAGAATAATTAGGCTACGACTGGTTGCACACCTGGAGAACGTTAGGTTTGTGAACAAACATCAACATGGGTTCTGGACAGGGAAATCGTGCCTAACAAACCTTCTGGAATTCTATGATAAAATAACGAGGATAAGACAGGACAGAGATGGTTGGGCAGACTGCATATTTCTGGACTGCCAAAAAGCCTTTGATACAGTACCGCACATGAGACTGCTGTTCAAACTCGAGAGGCAGGCGGGGGTGGGGGGAAAGGTCCTAGCATGGATAAGGAACTACCTAACAGGAAGGAGCCAAAGAGTTACGGTAAGGGGCGAGAAGTCGGACTGGCGAACAGTAACAAGTGGAGTACCACAAGGATCGGTGCTGGGACCAATTCTATTTCTTGTATATGTTAACGATATGTTTACGGGTGTAGAGTCCTACATGTCGATGTTTGCGGATGACGCAAAGTTGATGAGAAGAGTTGTGACAGATGAGGATTGCAGGATCCTCCAAGAGGACCTGAACAGGTTGCAGAGATGGTCAGAGAAATGGCTACTGGAATTCAACACGAGCAAATGTAAAGTTATGGAAATGGGACTAGGAGATAGGAGACCAAAGGGACAGTACACAATGAAGGGGAACAGCCTACCTGTGACGACGCGCGAAAGAGACCTGGGTGTGGACGTAACACCTAATCTATCTCCTGAGGCACATATAAATAGGATAACGACAGCAGCGTACTCTACACTGGCAAAAGTTAGAACATCATTCAGAAACCTAAGTAAGGAGGCATTTAGGGCGCTTTACACTGCCTACGTGAGGCCAGTCTTAGAGTATGCCGCCTCATCATGGAGTCCCCATCTGAAGAAGCATATAATGAAACTGGAAAAGGTTCAGAGGTTTGCAACGAGACTCGTCCCAGAGCTACGAGGGATGGGGTATGAGGAGCGCCTGAGGGAACTGTGCCTTACGACACTAGAAAGAAGAAGGGAGAGGGGGACATGATAGGAACGTATAAAATACTCAGAGGGATTGACAGAGTGGACATAGACGAAATGTTCACACGGAATAGTAACAGAACGAGGGGACATGGATGGAAGTTGGAAACTCAGATGAGTCACAGAGATGTTAGGAAGTTTTCTTTTAGCGTGAGAGTAGTGGGAAAATGGAATGCACTTAAGGAACAGGTTGTGGAAGCAAATACTATTCATAATTTTAAAACCAGGTATGATAGGGAAATGGGACAGGAGTCATTGCTGTAAACAACTGATGCTCGAAAGGCGGGATCCAAGAGTCAATGCTCGATCCTGCAGACACATATAGGTGAGTACACACACACACACACACACACACACACACACACACACACACACACACACACACACACTGAGCCAGCATGTCAAGGAACCCACAAGAGTGAGAGGCAATGATGAACCAGCTAGACTCGACTTGATATTCACCTTAAATGAGTCAGAAATAAAGGAAGTCAAAGTTGAAGCCCCTATTGGAACGAGTGACCACAGTGTACTGACCTTTGAGTTCTTGGTGGAGGTAGGGATAACCTATCCAAGGATGGGATCGGATGGAAAAGACTAAATTACCGAATAGGAAAATATGACGAGATGAGGAACTTCCTCAAGGGAATAACATGGGAAACAGAACTTAGAGAGAGGAATGTGCAGGATGTGATGGATTTTGTCACCCAGAAATGCCAGGAAGCTGCAGACAGGTTTATCCCCGTCCGAAAGGAGAAAAACGAAAACAACAGAAAAACCCATGGTTCAACCAGGAATGCAAGGTTGCAAAGCAACTGAGTAAAGGAACATGGAGAAACTACAGAAATAACAGAACACCGGAGAGCAGGGATAGATACCAGAGGGCCAGAAATGAGTACCTCAGAGTGAGGAGGGAAGCAGAGAGACAGTTTGAAAATGACATAGCAAGTAAAGCCAAGACCCAACCAAAGCTGCTCCACAGCCACATCAGGAGGAAAACAGCAGTGAAGGAACAAGTGATGAAACTGAGAAAAGGGGGAGAACAGATACACAGAGAATAACAAGGTGTGTGAAGAACTCAACAAGAGATTCCAGGTCTTCACAATAGAACAAGGAGAAGCCCCTGCACTAAATGAGGAGGAGGCAAACCAAGCAACCTTGGAGGAATTTGACCTCACCAGTGATGAGGTCAAAAGGTATACTAAAGGAAGTGCAGAAGTACTAAGTGTACCACTCTCTATGGTGTATAACAGGTCACTGGAAACAGGAGACTTACCAGAAAGTTGGAAGACAGCTAACGTAGTCCCAATATACAAGAAGGGTGACAGGCAAGAGACACTGAACTACAGGCCAGTTTCCCTAACTTGTATACCATGCAAGGTGATGGAGAAGATCGTGAGGAAAAGGCTCGTAGAGTATCTGGAGGGAAATAACTTTGTAATGCACCACCAACAGGGGTTCAGAGATGGTAAATCGTACCTCACAGGTTTAATAGAATTCTATGACCAGGCAACAAAAATTAGGCAAGAAAGAGAAGGGCGGCCCGTCTGCATTTTCCTGGACTGCCAAAAAGCTTTTAACACAGTACCCCATAAAAGGCTGGTAAAAAAGTTGGAGCAACAGGCAGGAGTAAAAGGGAAGGTGCTCCAGTGGATAAGGAGTACTTAAGCAACAGGAAACAGCGAGTAACGGTGAGGGGGGAGACATCAGAGTGGCGAGATGTCACCAGCAGAGTCCCACAGGGCTCATTACTTGGACCCATCCTGTTTCTAATATATGTAAACGATCTTCCGGAGGGAATAGACTCGTTCCTCTCAATGTTTGCTGATGATGCAAACATTATGAAAAGAATCAAGACGGATGAAGATAGACAGAGAATAAAGGATGACCTGGATAAACTGGAGGAACGGTCTAGAAAATGGCTGCTAAAGTTTAACTCAGGAAAGTGTAAGGTAATGAAATTAGGCGAAGGGAGCAGGAGGCTGAGCACAAGGTATCATCTGGGAGGTGAAATCCAGCAAGAGTCAAATAGAGAGAAAGATCTGGGGATTGATATCACACCGAACCTGTCCCCCAGAGGCCCACATCAAAATAATATCATCAGCGGCATATGCTAGACTGGCCAACATAAGAACTGCCTTTAGAAACTTGTGTAAGGAATCGTTCAGGACCCTGTATACTACTTATGTAAGACCAATCCTGGAGTATGCAGCTCCAACCTGGAGTCATATCTAGTTAAACACAAGACAAAGTTAGAGAAGATTCAGCGGTATACCACCAGGCTCGTTCCAGAACTGAGAGGAATGAGCTACGAGGAAAGGCTAAAGGAGCTGAACCTCACATCCCTGGAAAACAGAAGAGTAAGAGGAGGCATGATAACCACCTACAAAATTCTCAGGGGAATTTACAGGGTGGACAAAAACAAACTCTTCAGCACGTGAGGGTCACGAACAAGGGGACACAGGTGGAAACTGAGTGCCCAAATGAGCCACAGATATATTAGAAGGAACTTTATTAGTGTCAGAGTTGTTGACAAATGGAATGCATTAGGAAGTGATGTGGTGGAGGCTGACTCCATACACAGTTTCAAGTGTAGACATGATAGAGCCCAAAAGGCTCAGGAACCTTTACACCTGTTGATTGTCAAATAGTCGCACACACGCATGCACGCACACACACACAGAAGGAAATTAACAGTGAAAGAACAGGTATTGAAACTTAGAACAGGCGAGGACAGGTATACAGAGAATGACAAAGAAGTGTGTGAAGAACTCGACAAGAGGTTCCAGGAGATCTTCACAATAGAACAAGGTGAGGTCACTGTGCTAGGAGAAAAGGAGGTAAACCAGGCGGCCTTGGAAGAGTTCGAAATTACGAGAGAGGAGGTCAAGAGACACCTGCTGGATCTGGATGTTAGAAAGACTGTTGGGCCAGACGGGATCTCACCTTGGATGCTGAAAGAGTGTGCAGAGGCACTTTGCTTGCCACTCTCCATAGTGTATAGTAAGTCACTGGAGACGGGAGACTTACCAGAAATATGGAAGACGGCGAATGTGGTCCCAGTATACAAAAAGGGCGACAGGCAAGAGGCACTAAACAACAGGCCAGTGTCCTTGACTTGTATACCATGCAAGGTGATGGAGAAGATCGTGAGAAATAACCTGGTAACACATCTGGAGAGAAGGGACTTCGTGACAAATCGCCAACATGGGTTCAGGGAGGGTAAACCTTGCCTTACAGGCTTGATAGAATTCTACGATCAGGTGACAAAGATTAAGCAAGAAAGAGAGGGCTGGGCAGATTGCATTTTCTTGGATTGTCGGAAAGCCTTTGACACAGTACTGCATAAGAGGCTGGTACATAAGCTGGAGAGACAGTCAGGTGTAGCTGGTAAGGTGCTCCAGTGGATAAGGGAGTGCCTAAGCAATAGGAAGCAGAGAGTTACGGTGAGGGGTGAGACCTCCGATTGGCGTGAAGTCACCAGTGGAGTCCCACAGGGCTCTGTACGCGGTCCTATCTTGTTTCTGATATTTGTAAATGATCTCCCGGATGGTTTCGATTCATTTCTCTCAATGTTTGCTGACGATGCCAAAATTATGAAAAGGATTAAAACAGAGGAGGACTGCTTGAGGC
Source organism: Procambarus virginalis (assembly GCA_020271785.1). Lineage (NCBI taxonomy): Eukaryota > Metazoa > Arthropoda > Malacostraca > Decapoda > Cambaridae > Procambarus > Procambarus virginalis. The sequence goes on from WNGS01159961.1 coordinate 23,065, forward strand.
TTCAAGAAGACCAAGACAAGCTGATGGAATGGTCGAACAAATGGTTGTTAGAGTTTAATCCAAGCGAATGTAATGTAATGAAGATATGCATAGGGAGCAGGAGGCCAGATACTAGGTATCATCTGGGAGATGAAACTCTTAAAGAGTCAGAGAGAGAAGATGACTTGGGGGTTGACATCACGCCAGACCTGTCCTTTGCAGCCCATATCAAGAGGAAAACGTCAGCGGCATATGCCAGGCTGGCCAACATAAGAACCGCATTCAGAAACTTGTGTAAAGAATCATTCAGAACCTTGTATACCACATATGTCAGGCCAATCCTGGAGTATGCAGGCCCAGCATAGAGTTCATATTTAGTCAAGGATAAGACCAAACTGGAAAAGGTTCAAAGGTTTGCCAACAGACTAGTACCCAAGCTGAGAGGTATGAGCTACGAGGAGAGACTATGTGAATTAAACCTCACTTCGCTGGAAGACAGAAGAGTCAGGGGGGACATGATCACCACATTCAAGATTCTCAAGGGAATTGATAGGGCAGATAAAGACAGGCTATTTAACAGAAGGGGCACACGCACTAGGGGATGTGGGGAAAACTCCAGGCAGTATATCTCCTTTTAAATTGACTTCAATAAAATAAAGTTTTATCTTATTTATATTCTTAGTAAGTAAGAAATTAATTGAGTGAACTGTATGTACTTGTTGAAACTGCCTGAAATTAATCTCACATAATTGGAGGGACAATTTGTAGCTTAAACCACTTTAAGATGGCTCCTTCTTAAACTACCAATTGTTTACCTAATTTTAATTTTATATCATACCACATATGGTGGTCTAATCTACTATTATTTCAATAATTATTACTAGTTATGAACACTACTACTACAATAACTAGAGTGGGCTTAGCTGTTCCTGTTGTATGGGCCCTGCTAAAGCTGTGTAATTGTAGCATCAAATGGGTGTGGCCCTGTGCCTCTGGGTGCCACGTAATGGTGGCTGGTAGCTACAAGCATTGGCAAACAGCTATAGGCAAATCATGTATAAGGTCCAATTGTCTGCACAGCTTCTTGCTGCTGCTAATCACAATTTACCTGAATGGGATGCAAGGAATTAATCAAAGTTCCCTAAACATATCAATTACAGGTATAACATGAAATGTGAGGGCTGTAAATTAGGGAACACTTACATTGTGGTGGTGTTATTCATTCATTGTAACCGCCTATACCTTATAAATGATTAAAATGAGTACACAATATATCAAATACAGATACTAGGTAAGACGGATACTGGAGTGCTCTAGTTGTAGTAGTGGTGTTGCTATGGTAGTTTCTTGGGTCAGAGTAAGTCTATTCCAAGTGACCAATATCGTAACACATGAGCACCCTTTGTTATTGTCGATGTGAGGGAGCGTCAGTAAGTGACTCCTGGGCTACCAACGCCCCTGATCCCTTGGCTCCACTTCTAAGTTAAATTTACGTTAACAAGAGAGTCAAGCTATATTATGGTGTTAATAATTATATTCAGTCTTATTGAGTACTTTTTTGTTAAATTTAAACATTAAACTGCTATATAAACAATATTATATTTTGTAAATATACGGCGACATCGATGACATCAGGGAGTCTCCCATTTTCTATCCTGAAGGGAATACTGACTAAGGGGAGACTATGCTATTTGTGTGTCGGATTCCCGACATAATTCTGGAGGGGAAGAACACGGGTCGAAGTCCTGGTAAGGACTGCGATCACTTTATTCTTCTCCTTCAGAATTATAGTGCTGCTTTAATTTGAGTTTACATTCTTGTGCTGCATTCCTTTGGGGACGTATGTCCCGTACTGGCGTATCGGGTGCTGGAAGTCGTTGAACGTCTTCTTTCCTTGCCAGTTTTAAAGAAACTAATTTCTCTAAAGTTTTGAGAGTAGTGTTGCCTCGGCATTTTACTTTCACTATTCTCAAGATGCCCTGACTGTCTGGATGAACAGAGACTATTTGACTTATAGGCCACTCTGAGCGTGGTCCATCACTATCCACCAGAACTATGTCACCAGGGTTCAAGTTAATTCTGTTGTAGGGGTTGTTTGCCCCGTAATGATACTCCCTCAGAGCTGTAAGATATTTTCGAGTCAATTCGTCATTCCACCGACTTATCACCCTTGATAGATGTTTGAAACGTTGAACCAAATCACTCTCTTGGACATATGAAGGATCCTCTGGTTCCTCGTCCGTAAGGGACACAAGAGTTTTGAGAGATCTCCCATACATCAAATGAGCTGGACCTAATGGTTCACGCTGCAAAACATCATCAGAGAGGTAGGTAAGTGGTCAGTTATTAACGCGTGCTTCTATCTCTATGACTACGGTTTGAAGCTCCTGTAGGTCAATCTTTTGGCGGTGCAGGGTTTTCCGTAGAGAATGTTTAACCGTACCAACCATGCGTTCATAGAAGCCTCCGTGCCATGGTGCTCTGGGAGGTATGAATTTCCATTGGCACTGCCGTTGATTTAGGGCTGTGCGTACCTTTGGGTGTGTCCAGATTTTCCTCAGACATGCTTCCCCTGCCACTAAGTTGGACCCATTGTCTGAGATCATTAACTTAGGACAGGATCTACGTGAAGCAAACCTGCGAAAAGCCTGTAAGAATGCTTCGGCACTCATATCGGGAGTCACTTCTAGATGGACTGCCCTTGTTGTGGCACAAGTAAAAAGACAGATGTAGGCTTTTACTGGTTTCTTGTCTTTAATGCCTGGTAGTGTTAGTGCTCCTGTGAAATCTACTCATGTTGTCTCAAAGGGACGAATATGTACGACTCGTTCCTTCGGAAGTGGAGGAGGGCCAGGATATGGACACACTCTGGCATCGTATCTCTGGCAAATAACACAGGATTTGATTATTGATTTTACTGTCTGTCTACCTTGGGGTAGCCAGTACTGTTGTCTTAAGTCTGTGAGAGTATCTAATACCCCACCATGCAGAGTGCTGTATTTGTGTATATGTAACACAATTAGTTTGCTTACTATGTGGTGACGAGGGAGCAATATTGGATTTTTTGCTTCCAATCTATGTCAGCATGCTGTAAGCGGCCTCCGCATCTGATTATATTATAATTGTCAGTGTCTAACCAGAGACCCAGATCATGTTGTAGCTTCTTTGGAACATTGTCAAATTCTGTCCCGAATGTGTCGATATGAGCTCTTTTGACCCAATACCTTAGGGCATTAGGGAATTAATGCTTGATTCCTATTTTCTTTAGAAAATCAAACACTACTTGGGTGACACCTATAAGTTTGTTCAGTTCAGAGTACCGAGTAGGATCAATTACCAAAGTCCGAGGTGGTTCTGGGTTCTCAGTGGGAACAGTAACATTGGTCACAATGACTTGTGGCTTTTGTTCAGGCCACTGGTCGCTGCTTAGCCACTGAGGTCCATTGAACTACATCTCTGCCTTTGTTAATTGGCATAAAGTCAGGCCTCGGGAGGGATAGTCAGCTGGATTCTCTTTAGTGGGTACATATCTTAGTTTATACCCTGCTGACAATTCTCGTATTTCCTTAACGCGGTTACTCACGTAAGGATTCTTACTGTTATTGTTCTTAACCCACTTTAGCACTGCCTCATTATCTGACCATACTACTGTTTCTTTAAAGTGGATGTGGCTTAAAGCCTTGATCAAATAATGAGCCAATCTTACACCTAGCAGTAAGGCTGTTAATTCCAGTTGTGGCAGTGATCTTTTCTTTAAAGGTGCCACTCTGGCTTTTGATGTGAGCAAATTGGCTTGCCCATTTGAGACCAGGTAAGCTACTGTGCCATAAGCTTTTCCTGAGGCATCACAAAATACATGTAGCTTAATTGGTTCTTTTTCATTTACTACTGTGTTCCTAAGGAACTTGACAGACTCTAGGGTACTTAAATCTTTTACTAACCCTTGCCATTTTTCTTGTAAGGCAGGTGTCAGAAGATCATCCCAGCCTATCTTTTGTTGCCAACATTCCTGTATTATCAACTTCCCATTAATTAGGATTGGACTTAATAGTCCTAATGGGTCGAAGGGTTTGCTGACTTGTGATAGTAATTTTCTCATTGTTAAGTTAGTGGTATTTGGCTCCACCGACTTGATTGTCAGCTGATCGGTTGTCATGTTCCATTCGACACCTAGTACCTTTGTCATCTCAGGTACCTGGTAGTCGGGAAATTCTGTTGCGATCAGTTGATTTAATTTGTCATTGTTAGAGACCCAAGACTGGAGAGGCATATTGGCTCCCATTAATTCTCGATTGGCCTCATGGTATATGTTCAACAGTTTACTTTCACTGTTGGTTGTTCCTTGAAAATTATCCACATAGAGGTTTTTGCTAATTTCCGTTTTGTTCGGGCTATTGGACTTCTTCAAATGCGTATCCAAGGTAGCTTGGAGCAGAAAAGGTGAGGACGTGGACCCAAACAAGACGGACGCAAACTGGTAAGTGATTAATTCACTGTTCGGATCGTTAGGATCCTTAATCCATATGAACTTTGTGTAGTTTCGGTCTTCTTCTTGAAGACCTACCCTAAGGAATGCCTTGCTGATATCGGCCGTATATGCATAAGTCACAATACGGAACTTTAACAGCACGTCGTAAAGCCTTTGTGTTAGGCTAGGGCCAGTTTGAAGGCAGTCATTTAATGTAATGTAATTACATTATTAGCATATGATCATAAAATACATATGGTTTAATCTTTTTTTTATATATCTGTAAATCCATAATCGGTCAGATAAAACCCATATCACATCAGTGCTAAACTGTAACATGATTAATAGTTAAATATATTTCATCCCGAATTTTCCATAACCTTTTTCTATTTCAAAACAAAGAATTATTTGTTGAATTTTTGAACAAAGCCTCTCTAGGGAGGAGCCGCAGAAAAAATGCCACAAAGTAATCGTTATGAGATGTTTATGTACATTTTTTATATATTTAGGAGCCTGGTGACGTAGAGTTTTTTCAAAATATGAAAAATAGTGAAAAATTTCAAATAAATCTCCCACATCAGCATCATGAAAATTTCACCCCAGTATGTTCAGAAAAGAATTTTTCACAAATTTTAACTAAATAAATGCGTGCGCATTGGGCCACAACCAGTACTGATAATAACGATAATATCTCCTATTTACGAGCAATCAGGGATAAAGAGATGAAAGCACCTGTCCGACGCACAAAGAAGAAAGGTAATAAGTAAGTAATTATCAAAAGAAGGCACCAAAACGGGATGGCTATATAGCACCATCAAAGTGCGAAATAATCAGAGCTCCTGCCTGTGATATCGCTAAATATCACCATGAAAACCAGTACGAGAACAGAAACGCACACGGCAAATGATATAAAAAGTATCCGATTCACAAAGGATTCTATCGAAGGACAAGTGGCCGTGAGGGACAGTCGGAAAGCAAGACACATGCACGCCCTGGAAGTCAGAACATTCAACAAGGATATTCACAACTGTAAGAGGGACAACGCATTTCGGACGACAAGGAGCAGGGCAGCGCTCCATTAAGTGACCGTGAGTTAAGCGAGTATGGCCAATCCATAACCTTGCTAGAGCAGTTTCCACCACCGGTTACGGTGGCAGGAGAAAGGCCATGGGGACACACTAACTACATTTGAGAGTACGCAGCTTGTTACCAACTACAGAAGACCAACAACCTTGCCAACGGGCAAGGACGGAGGAATGAATAACTGGATAAAAGTCGGAATAAGGGATACCTTTACGGGAGATGGGACAAGAATGGATAGCTTCCCTAGCAGCAGCATCCACACGCTCATTTAAAGGAACACCTATATGGCTGGGAACCCAGCAAAACTCAACAGATTTAAATTTACCAGAAATAAGAAACAGCCAATGTTGAATCTCGATGACCACTGGATGGACAGGATTAAAGGACCCTAGAGCCATGAGGGCACTACGAGAGTCAATGTTACGAACCCGACTCCGTCGTCGGAGCATGGAGCAGCGACGTCAACGCCATCTGTGAGTCTGCTCCCTAAACCCCCACTAAATGGACGACACCATCTGATGTTGGCAGTATGATACCTGCAAAATACTCTAGATTCCTGCCTTGGTCAGCCCGAAGAGTCGCTGTAGCTGACCTCTGGTGAGGTGGCGCCTAGAAATCAGCGCCATCTATTGAGAGAGGAGTTGTATGTTAATGTCAAAGTCCGTAAGTGGTATTTTTTAGTTCACAAGTACCGGCCAGTTTACTGATGACGTGTCTGTATCCACAGAGGCAACGTAGGGCTGCGGTGGAAGGAAGACAGTTAGTCTACCCAGGGCAGCCTATTATCTCTCTACTCCATTTTGCTTTATGTGAGCAGTGAGCCGCCGCCGAAGAGGAACTGAGTAGTATCTGCTGTTTGCCTGTGAAGTGGCAGTGACAGAATTGGGCATATCCCGGGACTGGCTAGAGGAAAGAAGACCGACAGTGAGGTGCTACGGAGGAGTGTAACTAGCTAGTTGTAAGCTCCGGCCAGGGATTCGCTACCCTTGTATTTGTTCGTGTAAGCCCAGCAGCGCGAGACTGATGTTCTCGCCAGCACTAGGCTGCAGAGTGATTGTGGCTTTCACAAGGAGCACTAGTGAGACTGAAGATAGGCTGGCCCATGGCTAGGGTAGACTCGTTGGTGTTTCCCATACTGTTTGAGACGGTACTGGGTTTTGAGACCACGGAAGTTGACAAGGCTACATGCATGAGCATCAGGAGTGCTGAGTGTCCTACGAGAGCGCCACATGTGTATATATCCAGTGTAGTAATCCTTCGTTTATGATTCTATTTAAGGTGATGGAAAGTAATAAATGTTGAATATATTGAAATTAATGAAGTGTCGTATTCCTTTCAACTACCCTCTTGTGTTTTATTTGCTTACCAAGCCCACTCCTTGAAAGCCACTACCGACTTGGGGTCGGATACTAGTACTTTGGTTTCTCCAGCAAAGAACCCGTTGCGACCCTAGTGGCCGTAACAGTCACCTACAACTACAAAGGAGGATCAACAATGAGAAAGCAAGAAACGGAGAGCATAGAGAATAGCATAAAGTGTTGCAGTAAAGATGCTAGCCTCCAAGGGAGGCGACACATAAAGTGCGATCATGAAAACAACAGGGTAGCCCACACCGTTCGTAGACTTAGACCCATCAGAAGATGGAAATAGAGTGGGAGTGCGAAGAAAAGTGTTCAAGGAAAGGCGTTTTCAGAACCGTAGGAGGAGTAAAAGCTTTAGTGATGCGGATCATGGATTTACAAAACTTTGGAAGGAAGTACTCTCCACGGGGGCAGGAAGAACAATACGAGAGAAACTTAGAAATACGAACGGAAAGAAGAATCCGTAAGCGAGATAGTCGACAGACTGAGGAAGGCGATAAAGAGGAACAGGAACCACAGGAGGGAAAAGTTAAAGCACGACAGAAAGCGAGAGGAAGGATTTTGTAGGACCGCGCAAGATAGAGAAGACCAGTAGCGATCACGGCGGTCCTGG
>WNGS01159961.1:31568-87829 GCA_020271785.1 Procambarus virginalis
ATCTGAGATCATGTCATTAATTTTAGTTTCCACAATTGCAACTATGTCAGGATCTGCCTCACTCACTCTTTCTTTTATCTCTTCCACTTTATTAGATACCCCATCAGCATTGGTGTACCATACCTTGAGACTCTTCATGGAAACTCCTGTACCAGGGTTCCCCCTTCTCTGGGGATCTGGGGGGGTCTGGGGGGTGTCTGGGGGTAACTGGGGGCAGGGGGGATCTGGGGGATCTGGGGGGTGTCTGAGGGATGACTGGGGGTGGGGAGGATCCAGGGGGTGTCTAGGGGGATCCGGGGGGTGTAAGGTGGGGTCCGGGGGTGTAAGGGGGTGAAAGAGGTCGGGAGGGGTGCTTGCGGGGCTAATGGGGGCTGGGCTTCTAGGAAGGTAGGTAGGAGGGTTTGGGGTAGGGCCTGGGTAGGTAGGTCTGGGGTAGGAAGGGCATACTGGGTCTGAAGATTAGGGAGGGTCTGATAGGCATAGAGGGTTGGGAGATAGCGTAAGGTTGGGAGTCAGATAGAGGTTGAGAGGTCGGGAGGGGGAAGGATAGAGGGGGTGGGGGGAACCTCCCACCCCCCTCGCAAGGGTGGGGGGTCACATGGAAGGAGAGGGGATAAGAAGGGGTGAGGGCTGGGTAGGTTTTGGGGTTGAGGGATGAGGGCTGGGTGGGTTTTTGGGGCTGAGGGGATGAGGGCTGGACGGGATTTGGGAGTTGAGGTGATGAGGGGATCCTTGGAATATGGGATGAATTTGACTGCAGTGGGGTCAGAGGGGTCAAGGGAGGTGTTGGGGAGATAAGCAGGGGCAAGGAGGGCTGATTTGGGTAGGGAGTGACTTGAGAATCAGTTGTGAACTGGTTATCCTGGGGTGGATTAGCAGTGGGGTGCATAACTACACTCAAACGGGTAGAGCTGTATCGTGGGGGTTTGCTTGCTCTGTGGGGCTACCTGCTCCTCCTTTGTCATGAATTTGTCAATATATACGTTGAAGTAATTTTCGCTACCTCTGAGCAAGTGTTTGTGATGCAGTATGTAATCCACTGCCTCTTCGTTAGTGAACTGCACCAGGACAGGTCGTTTCCTGTTACAGTTGTATGGTCCACTGCGTCGATGAACTTGTACCTCATTCCCTGCCATATGGGCTCCTATGTCCCTCAAAATCCCCTGTAGCTCCAAATCCTCAATCTCCATCCTTTCCTGCCTCGATGGTGCCCTGACTTCAAGCAATCCATGGATTATGATTGTCCTCTTTCTCAGGTCAGGGTCATGCTGGTAGCCCCCCCCTGGCTGACCCCCACCCCTCCCACTCCCGCTACTCCACCTACTCCTACTACCCCTTCCCCTGCCAAGCCTCCCCCATGCCTGCCAAATTCATTAGTAAGCCTAGTTATTTCTCCTTGCCATTCTACCCTGCTCTTTCTGATTTCCTCTTGAATATAATCCATAAACCCTTGTTTGAGTCTTTGAACCTCGTCCTGTATCTTGTTAAAGATTTCACTTTTAATCTCTTGGATTAGATCATCTACCCAGACATCCCTCTTCTCTACAAATTTCCCAATCATCTTCTCCACAAACCTATCTTCTTCTTCAATCATAATACTGCGGGACCTAGACGCCCTTCCTGACCTAGTCATTGCTATAATCCAACCTTACCCACAGGGGGTTCCAAGTACCTTACCGTCCTGCTAACACAATAGGTGAGTGAATCTCCAACCGTCTCCCACGTGGTATTGGAAAAGTTGCTGCCGGTGGGGTGAGGTCACGGTCAGAGGTCGGTGAGGTCTGCTCCACTCTGCACACTGCCACAGTACTTCCTTCATCAACTATTTTCAATTACGCTACTTATACTGTTTTTCTTCACTACCTTATGGGTTTGGTCAAAGCCCAAGGGTTTTTTCATTCACTTGTACACACTTTTTCACTTCGAAGTTGCCTGATTACCCCTCCCACGCCATTAGTGAACCAGGAGCTCCTAAAACCCCCGTCCACCCACCACGAAGGTCACAGCTCAACTCGTGTGTGTGTGTGTGTGTGTGTGTGTGTGTGTGTGTGTGTGTGTGTGTGTGAGTGTGTGTGTGTGGTGTGTGTGTGTGTGTGTGTGTGTGTGTGTGTGTGTGTGTGTGTGTGTGTGTGTGTGTGTGTGTGTGTGTGTGGGGTGGATGGTGTATGGTGGTGTTGGGATTGGCGGTGTGATCTTTGGACTCTAAGGTGACAGAAGCTAGTACCTACATGAGCCGTATACGTCAAGATTCTTTACTTTCTTTAGCTAGTATCCAAGACTGCTTGTTATACTAAAAACACTGTACACACAAAACCACAAACACTGGAGTGTGTGTATGGGGAGGTTAGGGGGAGAGATATTGGGAGGAAGGGGAGAGGAACAGAAGAGATCTATTTGTGTATGCTTAATGGGGGAGAGGGAGGAGGAGGAGGGTGAGAGACTGGAGGAAAGGTCAGTTGTCCGTCAGTTGTCAACTAAGTGTCAAAGGCCGCTATCTAGCCAGTTCCCATGCAGGGTAGTGTTTTGGGTAAGATGGGATGGGAAAGAAGGGGGTGGAGGGTTATCCTGTGACTGGCGTGATGTTTCACATAAGTAAAAACCGTTTCGTATTTTGATTTACTCCATCACTTTACTGTGTGTGTGTGTGTGTTTGCTTGTGTGTGTGTGTTTGCTTGTGTATGTGTTTGCTTGTGAGTGTGAGTGTCACGAAGGTCCCTTATGTGTCACACTTCTACCCGGAATGAGCCACTTTGTGAGTCTATATATATATGATAAACTGGACAAGATTTCTCTTATAATTAACCTTACTGTACATCAGTTAACTGACAGGAGCAGGCAGTACTCACCTGCCAAAACCGTCCCGCTCACACAACCAGGTGAGTTTATAATGATGTCCTTATGTCGTGGACCTCGGTGGAATCGTCGTCTCTCCACGTGGTGTGGAGTCCCACTCTTCCACTGAGTGCCAGTGGATCGGTGCTGGTGGTTGTTTCAATATGCTATATCCTTTTGCCTGTTGTGCTACCGTTCACTAATTTACTGTATCACTGTTCTCTATAGCCCAATTATACCTTGATACAAATATGTAAACATCGGCCTCGTGACACTGTGTGGTGACCTGTTGTTGTCTGGACTCACCATACCAGCTTAGTGGTTCGCTATGGTGAACACAAAAGTAGATTTTTATATATAACGTGTATATATAGTGTAATAACAGCAAAAGGAGTATGTTGGGAGGAGCCATTTTGGTGAGGAAGGGAGTGAGACTGTCGTCTGCTGGCTGGTGTGTGACATGTCATGCCATGTATTGTGGCCACTATGCTGTTTGGACACCATACCAGCTTAGGTGTACAATTATGTTGTATAAAAATTAAGATACTTATATAAAACGTGTGTATATAGATACATTAATGCGCAAACAGTATTGTGGGAGGAGGAATGCTGGCGAATAAGGTGTTGAAGGAGTGAGGGAGATGGCGTCTGCTGGCTGGGAGTGGCAGTTCACTCTTGTTGTTTGGACTCACCATTTCAGTGTTGTGGTTCGCTATGGTGAACACAAATGTATATACCTATATATAACCTGTATATATATATAGTGTAATAACAGTAAAAGGATCTGCTGGGAGGAGACATTTTCGTGAGGGAGGTGTTAGTGTGGGAGGGAGTGAGGCTGTCGTCTGCTGTGTCACTTGTCATGCAGATTCTTGTGACCATTATGTTGATTGGACACCATACCAGCTTTGTTGTACAATTATGTTGAATAAAACATGTAGATACGTATATATAACGTGTGTGTGTGTATATAGCGTATTAACAGCACAAACAGTATAGTGGGAGGAGGATTTTTGGTGAGTGAGGTAGCATCGTCTGCTGGCTGTGGTATTGGTGGCCACTATATTGTTTGAACACCATACCAGATTAGTAGTACATTTGGTTTACACATTTTATTATATAAATATAACACATTACACACTATTGAATTATATTACTGCAAAAAAAAAAAACTGAGAAAAAATCAGACATTGAAATAATAAGGTAATAATGTCTTTGTGGCAACTGCTGCCTGCCGCGAGGTGGAGAAGACTGTCAGACTTACTCTGTCAACGCTTCAATTTTGCCAGACTTTCCCGCTTTATTGCAGCCAAAATATGTCACCTACGATTTGTTTTTTATTTTCCTATGATCAGGGAACACAAATGAACATTTTTATACGACGAAACAAAAATTTTTAATTATATAATTTATTGCGCCTGGTGGTGTTGGAGGCTATTAAAGCAATGCCTCCCAGGGATTATTGATTAAATCTACCGTTTAATTATGTTAAGATTTAAATATAAAACCCCCCATAATGTGTGAAGGGAAGTTTACTGGTGAAAAAAGTTATAAAATGCACTCTGCTGAAATGAAATATATACAATTATATTTATTTTTTAATTATTAATCAAATCAATTACAGGTAGATTTCTCCCAAATAATTTATGGTCCTTCGCACTGGTTGAACCAGAAATGCTACACTGGTTCATCAAATACAGAAATTATTGGATCTTGAACAACAAATATAATTTACAGTCCTTTGAACTTAGATGGATACTTAATAATCCTAGATCACACTGGTCCATTAAATCAAATAAACCAGTGCAATAAATCAATAATATATTAAACATATATCGCCAGTCACAGACTGGTCAGTAGCCTAGACTCACAGCTGTTTCCTTGAGCTTATCCACCAAATTCGTGGAGTATGATATCCATGGAGTTTTATCACATAAATTAAATAAAACCAAATTGTGGCTTTATTTTTACAGAGTTTATCTACTTGATTGTGGTGTTTAATTTCGCGAAAGGTCACTAATCAAATAATTATTACTACCAAAATAACACCAGTGGTTAATGAGAGGCTACCAACAACAATTGTGTATATAATTTATCTAAGAAGAGAAGTATTTAAAATATATAATTAATCTCCAATTAAAATATATTGCACTTTGTGTCTATTGCACAATATTCAAGTAGCTAGATCCCAACTCTCTTTAGGGAAGGATGTTACCATTGACTAGTGTTGAACTAAATACTAATCAACCTAGTCCCATCTATATTACCATAGCCTAGTGTTGTACTAAATATTGAACAACTAGCACCATTATATTAATAATGCAGGCCCTTATATCTGNTTGCAATTATAGGGACTTAAATATTATCATATTCTCGTTTAATGGTCTTAAGCGAGAAATGGAGATGATTTTAATTCTCCATAGCATTCGCACATAACAGATAAAACTGCTACTTGATAACAATTTCAGTTAATAACTCTCGGTTTTAGATTATCGGGAGTCATATTACCCGTAGATAATTATTAGACGGAATACTGATAATTTTAGAGAACCACATTCAATTCTCTAACACATTGGTAATAAACGTGTCTAACTAGACATTATCTGACGCAATGTTGCTACTCGATTTCATGAGAATTCTAGCACTAATACGCAGATGAAATGGTTTAATTTATGTTTACACTACTGTTAGTGAGATTAATAACTACTGTAGTTAGTATATAATGATAATGATTTATTATAATACAATAGTAGTTTATTAGTGTTGGAAATTTCCAACACTACGTCCAGCATGATTCCATATGCGCCTTAGTCGACTCAGCCCCGACATGGTCATAAGAATTGCAACCGGGAGTGATACTGCCCTCACACGGCTCCTGCAGCCTCTCCAAGACATAAAAAAAAAGTCGACTATGGCACGTCTGGGATCATCCCGGACATATGTTCAAACCCTCATCACGGCCCTTGTGACTTAGTTCATTTGATATATCACGCTATTGTTAATTCTGTACGTAGTGTAGTGTAGATTTGTATATGTTACCAGTTTAGTTCCTGATCCTGGTAATGACAATATCTACTTGCTTTTCTGTTACTGTTTTCTCTTGTATAACTAATGTACTGTACTTTTCATGTTTACTTTTTAAAAATATATACTACCATTTTCAAATAAAGTTTTTAATAATTGATTTACATAATACCACCAGTGGCTCTCTCGTTATGAGCAATAAGTTATCAAATAAGAACTGGTGGGATGTTGGATATCTTTAATGGTAATCTAATCTGAAATTTTTTTAACACGATATTCCTCAATTAATCTTACAATGGAAAATCGATTTGCATAATCTTTAGAGTTGGTATTCCACTTCAGTGGTATACAAGTGGTTTATCAAGGAAGGTTTATTTCAACACTTTACAGAAACCTCTAGAATCATGATGGTTCATGAATAATAACAATTGTGGTATCTGTTGACAGGCTTGACAGCCCTTCACAGGGCAGCCACAGGTGGTCACGACAACACTGTGATGGACCTCCTCAACGCTGGAGCAGACATCAACGCTACAGATAAGTTTGGTAAGGATCACACTTAAGCATCCCAACATTATATACAACACTCATGTCACACAACACAGCAAACTTATGGTGTAACAAAATATAATTATTTTATAGTACAATATGTAGTACTAATAGTGTCAAAGTTTCCCAGCCTGTCTAAGAGACAATAAATGTTCAACATTTATTATTCAAAAAATATGCACTCAATAATAATCATACTGTAGTGCAACATATTACATATAATTTGGTACATAATTCACTATGTATATGAGCAAGCAAATTACTTAATTGTTCAAGTGACATACATTACAGAACATTTAGAATGACATACAACATAATACATTTATGGTATCACACAATACTCTTCATGTATGACACATCACACTACGTCAAGTATTGAACATATAATACACAACTTAAGGTGTTACACAATTCATATAGTGTCCCAAAACACATTTCAATTATGGCAGCAAACAATGCAATACACTTAATGTGTGACATATTTCAAAACACCTATGATAACAAACTACCATTATAGACATCAAATATGGTGTCTCTCAATACACAATGCTTATAAGGGCGCAAAACAAAGACAAACAAAAAGGTACCAAGTTTAAGTCACATTGAAACATATTCATTGTAGCACACAGTGCACAATATATGTGATGTCACCCCCACACACTACACTTATGACAACACCAAACAACCATGTAGATGATGACTCACAATTAGTCTGTTGTTTTAGATTCAGCTACTCAGAACGAAGTGTCCATGTAGCACGGGCTATAGTATAATTAGTCATTGATACCATTAGAATTTTGCTTGGAAATAAATAAATCGATACTTTTCCATTTTTAATAAGTACCAATTTGACAATTAAGGGGCCCCTGGTGCTTGTGTACTAAAACTTCCTCATACACAATTTTTTGTCAATAGTATCTTCATGGTAAATGCTCAAATTTTTCAGAATGGATCAACATCATACCATGAACAGAAAAAAGTAAAAAAAAAAATCACAATTTCAAATTTGGTGTCAAAATATTAATATGTAACCATTTGTTCTTATATTCATCATGGTTTCAGAATGGCATATAACGTTCATGTTTCTTATAGCAAAATATTGTTCGAGAGTATAGTTTAATATAAAACATTTTTTTCAATATTGCCATCCAAATATGTTCAAAATTTGGACGGAAACAAATTATAACTCCAAACGTTATGGATTTATGACTAAACGAAAACAAGAAAATCTTAGAACTAAGAACTTTGCACATAATATGTAAAAATGGTGAGAATCGGTAAGAAACTGAATTTTTGACAGTGTCTGAAATTTGAAATTCCTGTTTTAGAGATAATTGAAGTTATCGCCAATGATTATGTAAGTTCTAAGTAATGAATTTTCTTGTATGTGTTAATCAACATTGCTTGGCATTCGTACTCGAATATGTGAAAGTTGTAGATCAATGTGTTGAAATAATATGAAGTAAATGAAAATGACGTATGAAATGATGTAAAGAAAAAATACCCCCCCAAAAAAACAATGTATAGGGATTGGTTTGGGATAAGAAACAAGTATTTTGCAGTAACTTTAATGCCCATACATAAGTGATAAAGCCCCATCTGGTCCTCATTCATTAATACAACCAAAAGAGACAAAGAGAATAGAGTTTGAAATCTGTAAATAAATCGGACCCATCCCCCCTTTAAAAAAGTCCCAACCTCTGCCACCTGTGGCTGATTAACATGTTGCCCAATTTCCTTCCAACTTCACATGCTTAGTGTCGGATATGCATTCTCCAAGATGTTGAAGTCACAACAAAATCCGCATAGAAATAAAGGGAAAAAAAAGTGATTGCGAGCTTTTCGTACAAAGGGGCATAAGAAATAGTGCCATTGGGCAATGTATTTATGTGATATATAATAAAATGCAGTATAATAACATACTAACATTATTATTAGTAGTGAAATATGGTCTTTAGGTGGCACCAGCAGTATATTTACTTTGTTGACCCTTTTGACTATTACATTTCTTCCCTTCCGTGGTGCCTCCTTGCCGTGGTGAGGGGCTCACGTACACCTTCCTGGGACCGGTGTGGGTTGCCTTTGCCCCCTCTTTGAGTGGTGTATGTGCTGAAGGGCACCACGTAGGGCCTTGTGAGCCATCGGACCACCCGCTGGAGGGGTCGCCCGTGAGGGGCCGCCCTCAGTGGATGGTCGGGTGTCCATACTGGGGCGATATTGGGAATGGGGCCTTAGCACCAGTGTGGGAGAATGGATGATGTAGTAGGACTCCTCTGTTGAAAAGGGGAAGCACCACTGGGGACGACGCGACCTTCCTGCACTGGCTCATGCTCGGCCTCCCTGGCTGCCCTGGTAGGTGGTATCTCTTGGTTCCAGGGCCCGAACCTGTGAAATTGTTTGCTGCATGGATAACGACACGACTTCTCGTACCCAGGCTCATGGGGTGGGCGCCTAGGCCCCTGAGTCGGACCGTCCTGGAAGACCGAGCTCTGTAGCCCCTGCTACAGGGCCCGGTTTAGGCCCAGACTGGACTCAACCTCCCTCCCTGCTTCCCTAATTGTAATAACCACCATTGTAATATTTATGATTGTAATAGTTTTGAACGCAACGCTTGTTGTAATAACTCTTTTCATACTTCTCTCTACTCATTCCCTTTATCCAATACCCCAGCTTAACAATGTTACAGTCCAGTATGACCCCTCACTGGACTGCCACGAATATAAACTGAATATTAAATGAGGGAGTCACAACAATAGTAGGGGTTATTAATTTATAACTAATACTTAAAATCATTAAAACACTGCCACCACCTTCCCAACATAAATGAATGTGTCAAAATTATTGTTTCCCCAGGAAGGAAGAGACTCAATAATCATGGAACTCAAAGGGGCAAGTAAATGAATCTTAAAGGATTAATACTGTAATCTTACTGAACTGAAAGGGAGATTCATGAGCGACTTTAATATTCATAAGATGGAGGGGAACACGGGAACTTTCCAAGTCAACACATAAAAATGGCAAAGTAGAAAAATATATAAAAAAGAACAAGGGAATTAACTGAATACCACTGGAACCAATGTATTTCTCTTTATTAATTGAGCACTTAAATTAAAATCAAATTTGAAAGGTGCTAGCACTTCCTAAGAGGCAAATTGGGTATCTACTGAGGACATGAATACTCAAGTGCACAATACCTTAAATCGCATTGAGGCTAAGATGTTGATGGCTTGCCTCCCACAGGTCAAGGGGACCTGTACCCCACTAAGCTCCAAGACACACTAACTAATCTTTTCCAAAAACGCTTACTAGTGGGACCGGCTCCACCCCCTAGTTCCTAGGCCCAAATTAACTCCGCCTATCTCAAGCCTATGGCCAATGGATTTAAACACGACTGGGTGATCTAGAATCCTGGCCAATGGCATGGACAGGCACTACCCTATGGGGACCCCGCCTCCACAGGCCTCCATGTCGTCAACCAATCAGAATCAAGCTTGACCATAAGGGTCAATTCCTCTTGACAGAAAACTCAAATAACTGGGAAAGCACCAACGACTTTTCTGTAGGAAACGCCGGCTGGGCACCAACGTGTTACTTGAGAGCACAAGTTTATTGGCCCTAAGGTACTATTTCCAATTCGTCACTGGACAGATGGATAGGAGAGAGAGAGGGGAATAAGTGACTTCAAACTGTTTATGACCACAAGGGTCAGACCGTAACAAATGGAAGGGATGACCAAAGGGAGGAAAGGCAAGTGAGGGAAGGGAAGGGGAAGAGGAAGAGGAAGGGGGAAGGGGGAAGGGGGAGGGATAAGGGGAAGGAGAAGAAGCTATGGTCTGCATATACCATTACAACGACACGTCTTCTCTTACCACGGCTCATGGAGTGGGCACCCACGGCCCCTGAGTCGGACCGTCCTGGAAGACCGAGCTCTGTAGGCCCTGCTACAGGGTGCCAGTTTAGGCCCAGACCGGACTCTTCCTCCCTGCTCCCCTCCATCCTCTATGGTTGGGTCGAGCCCTAAGCCTGCTGTGGTGACCGCCTCGTCCTCTTGCATTGCTCCATCTCTTATTGTGACTACTGCGCCTTATGACTTATCTCTCTCTAAAGGTTCTCATCACAGTCCCCGCCACGGCCACTCTCGTATGCTCCCTTAACATACTAATTCATACCATGCTTTGTTTGGTCCTGCTACGTGGACTAAGAACTTTGACCTCCATCCTTTAGATTCGACTCCTCCTGACGAATTTTCCCTTCATAGGCATCTTGTAGATTCAGTTGATACCTCTGTTACCTTCATCCCCACCCGTCTTGGTACCTGTGTCATTGCTGCTCCTGAGGATGCAGCCACTCGCTTGGCCGCCTTATTCTGCATTGGCGAGATCCTTGTTCGGGTCTCCAAGAACGCTCGGTTAAATGCCAGTGTTGGCACTGTTCTCCTCCCGCACCATGTTGCAACCGTTGTTAGAAATCTAAGACTGCCACGAGGATATCAAACATATCCTCGAGGCCCAGGGTCATTCTGTCCTTCAGGTGGATACGTTTACTTGTCCCCCTCGTGGTCATCGCCATCTGCCCCTACGTGTTGTGAAGATTACCTTTGATGGTTGGACCCTTCTGCCCTCTGTCATTCTTGCTGGTGCCAGACGCTCCATTCAGGAGTACATTCCATCTCATCTGCTCTGCAATAAGTGCTGGAGGTTTGGGCATGGTGCCCTCAAATGCTCTAGTCCTGTCTCCCTCTGTCCCTTGTGTGGTGGCGAGGGTCACTCTAAGTTGGAGTGCACTTCTCCCCAGGCCTGCTACCTCAACTGCGGTGAGGGCCACCCTACCTTCTCCCGCACGTGTATACGTTACAAACTTGAGGCAGCCGTCCTCAACTTGAAGCACTGGGACCGTTTGTCTTTTCCTGAGGCGAGGCGCCAAGTTCATCGTCTCCCCCCTTTCGCTGGCGTCTCTTATGCTCGCGTGGTGCACTCTTCCTCTCCTCGTCCTTCCCACCTTCCTCAGTCTCACAACCGTTTCCAGGCCTTAGACCCGGACACGCCCACCACCTCCTCCCCTGTTTCTTTCCATTCTGTCCCGAATCGTCCGCCTCCTGGTTCTCTGTTTAGGGTTCCCCTTTCTTTCTACCCAGTCTGTCATGTCTCCTGTGTCTTCTTTCTCCTCTCCCTCTGGCCCTCCTTGCCGTCATTCTCCTCTGTCTCTTGGCTCTCCACGCCGCCTGTCTGTGTAGGCCGATGTCCATCGCTCTCCTGGTGGTTATGTTTTTTGCTCTCGTTCTGCTTCTCCTATTGAGATGCTAGAGTCTGTTGCCCAGTACATTGCTGCTGGGACATCTGTCTCTTTGAGTCGGAAGTGGAAACCTGGCTCCTCTCCTTCCTCCTCCCCAGTCGGTAAGAAGGCTTTGCTTTGTTCTTCGCCCCCTATCTCTGATTCTATCGTTTCTTCCCCTCCCGCTTTGGTGGTAGAGCCCTTGTTCGTACTTTGGAGGTTTCTTTGGCCCGCAGTCCCGTCTCGGTTACTGCCCTTGCTGAGGTGCGCTCCCCTCTTTCTGCCCCTCCTCCTGCTCTCCTTGCCCGCCCCTCTCGGTTGTCTCCTCCCTCTCCTCCTCCTCCGGACCCTGCTCGTCCACCTCTGGTCTGTCCTCCCGCTCATATCCCTCCTTCTTTACTCAGATTACCCATGCCCCCTAACCCAAACTTCGCTGACCCTGATCCTGACCCTGTGCTTCTTTAACGTGCTGTGTTCCTTTTTCATCTTTCTTTCTTCTTTGTTCTCTGTTGCTATCCTTTCTCTTTTTGTCTATGTCTATTCTTCAGTGGGACATCCGTGGATATTACGCCAATTTCCTTGACCTCCAACTTCTAATTTCACAGTTTTTGTCCCTTTGTGTCTGTCTCCAGGAGCAGATGCTTGGTGCTCGTCCTGGTCGCTTCCGTGGCTGTTCTTTTCTCTCCCCCCTCCCCCCCAGCGACATCTGGGGTCCATAATTCTTCTGCTCTCTTGATTCGCTCCGATGTTCCCTTTGTCCCCTTACTTTTTTATCTCGCCTCTCCACTGTTCTGCTGCCTGTGTCTTTGTGCGTAAATGGTACACGGTTTGTTCCATTTATCTCCCCCACTTTCTCTTCCTGATCATAAACACCTCCTAGACTCCATGCCGGAGCCTGTGCTCCTGCTGGGTGATTTCAATTGTCAAAATGCCCTTTGGGGTAATGTGCTGACAAACACCCAGTGGTCGCTTCCTTGAACCTTACATCCTCTCTTCTTCCCTGTCTCTTCTGAATTCTGGTGAGCCCACTCATTTGGACTCTCGGACTCGCTCTCTTTCCTGTCTCGATCTTTCTCTGTGCTCGTCATCCTTTTACTTAGATTTCGAGTGGCAGGTTCTTGATGGCCTCCATGTCAGTGACCATTTTCCTATCCTTGTTACCTTTTTCTCTTTTCACCCTCCTCTCGCTTTCCCTAGATGGCGGTTTGCCGAGGTTGACTGGCACCTCTTTACTCTCCGTGCTACTATTTCCGACTTCTCCGTTCTGCCTCTCCCTCGTACCCTCCTTCTTTTTCATGACACTGTCTTCGACGCTTCCCCCCGTTCTATTCCTCGCTTTTCCTCTCTGTAAACGTGGAAGTGTGTTCCCTGGTGGAATGTAGACTGTGCTTGGGCTGTCCACTATAAGTGTGCATTCTGGAAGAGCCACCGCCGCCGGCAGACGGTTGAGTCTTTACTTTTGTTTCGGGAGGCAAGAACAGTGGCCCATAGGACCATCCGTGCGGCTAAACGTGCATGCTGGATGTCTTATGTCTCCACCGTTACGTCCGAAACTCCTCTGCCACTGGTCTGGAAGCGTATCCGCAAGATAGCGGGTAAGTTCGCTCCTGATGTCTCGCCGGTCCTTCGCCTCGGTGGTGCTCTTGTGGCGGACCCGTTGCAGGTCACAACCGAACTGGGTTCCCACTTTTCATCTGTTAGTTCTGGTTCTCATCTTCCCAAATCCTTCCTTCTTCGTAAGCCTATTCTTGAATCTCGTCCTTTAGATTTCTGTACCCATCTTCGCCTTCCCTATAATGATCCCTTCTCTCTCTCTCTGAGTTTCAGTCTGCCGTAGTGCGGTTCTATGGCGGCAGGCTTCGATGGCATTCATTATGAGATGCTTCACCATCTTCCTCCGTGCACGTCTCAGTAATTACTGAGTCTGTACAATCGGGTCTGGGAGTCATAGTCAGTCCCTGAGGATTGGCTCGATGGTGCTGTCTTCCCTGTCCGGAAACCAGGGTCTCTCGGGTCATCCCCAAGGACTTCCGCCCTATTGCCCTCACGAGTTGTGTCTGCAAGCGTTTTGATTGTATGGTTAACTTTCGTTTGATGTAGTTCTTAGAGCACTATCACCACATCTCCCTTCTCAATTTGGTTTTCGCAGGTGTCGCAGCACAACGGATGTCCTGTTGAACTTGGTGGTCTATATTCGTACTGCTTTTGCAGTACTTTTGCAAAGACCTCCGTTGTTGCCGTCTTTTTTTTTGTGTGGAAAAGGCTAACGACACTACCTGGCAGTATCATATTCTGTCCCAACTTCATTCTTTTGGCCTTCGGGGGAATATCCCTCTCTTCCTCCAAAGTTTCCTCTCTTCGTTCATTTCGTGTGAGGCTTGGTATCACTCTCTCTGCCCCTTTTAGGCAGTATGAGGGTGTACCCAAGGTTAGTGTTCTAAGAACTATTCTTTTTCTAGTTGCCCTCAACGGTCTTCTTTCCTCTCTTCCTTCTGGCGTCTTCTCCGCTCTCTATGTTGACGATCTTACCCTTTGCTGTCAGGGTGATGATTCACCTCTTCTTCAACGGCGGCTTCAACTTGCGATTGATGCTGTGTCGTCTTGGGCCACCGATCATGGCTTCAAGTTCTCTGCGTCTAAGACGTGTGCTATGACTTTTACTCGGAAGCATGTCGTTCTTCGTCCCTCTTTCTTGTTTTATGGTCAACCACTTGTGTTCAGGGATTCCACTAAGCTTTTGGGGTTAATTTTTGACACTCTTTTGTCTTTGTCGCCCCATATCTCTTACCTTCGAGTTGAATGCTCTAAGGCCCTTAACTCACTTTAGGTTTTGTCCCATACTTCTTGGGGAGCAGATAGGCGCACGCTCCTTTATTTGAACTCCTCTCACGTCCTGTCTAAACTCGATTATGGTTGCCCTGCATACTCTTCTGCTTCTGCTTCTACTCTTCGCCGTTTTGATGCTTTGCACCATACTGGGTTTCGTCTCAGCTCTGGTGCCTTTCGTTCGACTCCTGCCCTCAGCTTGTATGTTGACACTGGCTTCCTCTCTCTCCAGGACCGCCGTGATCGCTACTGTCTTCTCTATCTTGCGCGGTCCTTACAACATCCTTCCTCTCGCTTCTGTCGTGCTTTAACTTTTACCCCTCCTGTGGTTCCTGTTCCTCTTTATCGCCTTCCTCAGTCTGTCCGACTATCTCGCTTACAGGATTCTCTTTCCGTTCGTATTTCTAATGTTTCTCCTCGTATTGTTCCTTCCTTGCCCCCGTGGAGAGTACCTCCTTCCAAAGTTTTGTAAATCCATGATCCGCATCACTAAAGCTTTTACTCCTCCTACGGTTCTGAAACGCCTTTTCCTTGAACACTTTTCTTCGCACTCCCACTCTATTTCCATCTTCTCTGATGGGTCTAAGTCTACGAACGGTGTGGGCTACCCTGTTGTTTTTCCTGATCGCACTTATATGTGTCGCCTCCCTTCGGAGGCTAGCATCTTTACTGCAAAACTTTATGCTATTCTCTATGCTCTCCGTTTCTTGCTTTCTCATTGTTGATCCTCCTTTGTAGTTGTAGTTGACTGTTACGGCCACTATGGGTCGCAACCGGGTTCTTTGCTGGAGAAACCAAAGTACTAGTATCCGACCCCAAGTCGGTAGTGGCTTTCAAGGAGTGGGCTTGGTAATGCAAATAAAACACAAGAGGGTAGTTGAAAGGAATACGACACTTCATTAATTTTCAATATATTCACATATTATTACTTTCCCATCACCTTAAATAGAATCATAAACGAAGTATTACTACACTGATATATACACATGTGTCGCTCTCGTAGGACACTCAGCACTCCTTGATGCTCATGCAATGTAGCCTTGTCAACTTCCGTGTTTCATCAACACAGTACCGTCCTCAACCAGTACTGGGAAACACCAACGAGTCTACCCTAGCCATGGGCCAGCCTATCTTCAGTCTCACTAGGTGCTCCTTGTGAAAGCCCACAATCACTCTGCAGCCTAGTGCTGGCCGAGAACATCAGTCTCGCGCTGCTGGGCTCTACACGAACAAATACAAGGGTAGCGAATCCCTGGCCGGAGCTTCTTACAACTAGCTAGTTACACTCCTCCGTAGCACCTCACTGTCGGTCTTCTCTTCCTCTAGCCAGTCCCGGGATATGCCCAATTCTGTCACTGCCACTTCACAGGCAAACAGCAGATACTACTCAGTTCCTCTTCGGCGGCGGCTCACTGCTCACATAAAGCAAAATGGAGTAGAGAGATAATAGGCTGCCCTGGGTAGACTAACTGTCTTCCTTCCACCGCAGCCCTACGTTGCCTCTGTGGATACAGACACGTCATCAGTAAACTGGCCGGTACTTGTGAACTAAAAAATACCACTTACGGACTTTGACATTAACATACAACTCCTCTCTCAATAGATGGCGCTGATTTCTAGGCGCCACCTCACCAGAGGTCAGCTACAGCGACTCTTCGGGCTGACCAAGGCAGGAATCTAGAGTATTTTGCAGGTATCATACTGCCAACATCAGATGGTGTCGTCCATTTAGTGGGGGTTTAGGGAGCAGACTCACAGATGGCGTTGACGTCGCTGCTCCATGCTCCGACGACGGAGTCGGGTTCGTAACATTGACTCTCGTAGTGCCCTCATGGCTCTAGGGTCCTTTAATCCTGTCCATCCAGTGGTCATCGAGATTCAACATTGGCTGTTTCTTATTTCTGGTAAATTTAAATCTGTTGAGTTTTGCTGGGTTCCCAGCCATATAGGTGTTCCTTTAAATGAGCGTGTGGATGCTGCTGCTAGGGAAGCTATCCATTCTTGTCCCATCTCCCGTAAAGGTATTCCTTATTCCGACTTTTATCCAGTTATTCATTCCTCCGTCCTTGCCCGTTGGCAAGGTTGTTGGTCTTCTGTAGTTGGTAACAAGCTGCGTACTCTCAAATGTAGTTAGTGTGTCCCCATGGCCTTTCTCCTGCCACCGTAACCGGTGGTGGGAAACTGCTCTAGCAAGGTTATGGATTGGCCATACTCGCTTAACTCACGGTCACTTAATGGAGCGCTGCCCTGCTCCTTGTCGTCCGAAATGCGTTGTCCCTCTTACAGTTGTGAATATCCTTGTTGAATGTTCTGACTTCCAGGGCGTGCGTGTGTCTTGCTTTCCGACTGTCCCTCACGGCCACTTGTCCTTCGATAGAATCCTTTGTGAATCGGATACTTTTTATATCATTTGCCGTGTGCGTTTCTGTTCTCGTACTGGTTTTCATGGTGATATTTAGCGATATCACAGGCAGGAGCTCTGATTATTTCGCACTTTGATGGTGCTATATAGCCATCCCGTTTTGGTGCCTTCTTTTGATAATTACTTACTTATTACCTTTCTTCTTTGTGCGTCGGACAGGTGCTTTCATCTCTTTATCCCTGATTGCTCGTAAATAGGAGATATTATCGTTATTATCAGTACTGGTTGTGGCCCAATGCGCACGCATTTATTTAGTTAAAATTTGTGAAAAATTCTTTTCTGAACATACTGGGGTGAAATTTTCATGATGCTGATGTGGGAGATTTATTTGAAATTTTTCACTATTTTTCATATTTTGAAAAAACTCTACGTCACCAGGCTCCTAAATATATAAAAAATGTACATAAACATCTCATAACGATTACTTTGTGGCATTTTTTCTGCGGCTCCTCCCTAGAGAGGCTTTGTTCAAAAATTCAACAAATAATTCTTTGTTTTGAAATAGAAAAAGGTTATGGAAAATTAGGGATGAAATATATTTAACTATTAATCATGTTACAGTTTAGCACTGATGTGATATGGGTTTTATCTGACCGATTATGGATTTACAGATATATAAAAAAAAGATTAAACCATATGTATTTTATGATCATATGCTAATAATGTAATTACATTACATTAAATGACTGCCTTCAAACTGGCCCTAGCCTAACACAAAGGCTTTACGACGTGCTGTTAAAGTTCCGTATTGTGACTTATGCATATACGGCCGATATCAGCAAGGCATTCCTTAGGGTAGGTCTTCAAGAAGAAGACCGAAACTACACAAAGTTCATATGGATTAAGGATCCTAACGATCCGAACAGTGAATTAATCACTTACCAGTTTGCGTCCGTCTTGTTTGGGTCCACGTCCTCACCTTTTCTGCTCCAAGCTACCTTGGATACGCATTTGAAGAAGTCCAATAGCCCGAACAAAACGGAAATTAGCAAAAACCTCTATGTGGATAATTTTCAAGGAACAACCAACAGTGAAAGTAAACTGTTGAACATATACCATGAGGCCAATCGAGAATTAATGGGAGCCAATATGCCTCTCCAGTCTTGGGTCTCTAACAATGACAAATTAAATCAACTGATCGCAACAGAATTTCCCGACTACCAGGTACCTGAGATGACAAAGGTACTAGGTGTCGAATGGAACATGACAACCGATCAGCTGACAATCAAGTCGGTGGAGCCAAATACCACTAACTTAACAATGAGAAAATTACTATCACAAGTCAGCAAACCCTTCGACCAATTAGGACTATTAAGTCCAATCCTAATTAATGGGAAGTTGATAATACAGGAATGTTGGCAACAAAAGATAGGCTGGGATGATCTTCTGACACCTGCCTTACAAGAAAAATGGCAAGGGTTAGTAAAAGATTTAAGTACCCTAGAGTCTGTCAAGTTCCTTAGGAACACAGTAGTAAATGAAAAAGAACCAATTAAGCTACATGTATTTTGTGATGCCTCAGGAAAAGCTTATGGCACAGTAGCTTACCTGGTCTCAAATGGGCAAGCCAACTTGCTCACATCAAAGGCCAGAGTGGCACCTTTAAAGAAAAGATCACTGCCACAACTGGAATTAACAGCCTTACTGCTAGGTGTAAGATTGGCTCATTATTTGATCAAGGCTTTAAGCCACATCCACTTTAAAGAAACAGTAGTATGGTCAGATAATGAGGCAGTGCTAAAGTGGGTTAAGAACAATAACAGTAAGAATCCTTACGTGAGTAACCGCGTTAAGGAAATACGAGAATTGTCAGCAGGGTATAAACTAAGATATGTACCCACTAAAGAGAATCCAGCTGACTATCCCTCCCGAGGCCTGACTTTATGCCAATTAACAAAGGCAGAGATGTAGTTCAATGGACCTCAGTGGCTAAGCAGCGACCAGTGGCCTGAACAAAAGCCACAAGTCATTGTGACCAATGTTACTGTTCCCACTGAGAACCCAGAACCACCTCGGACTTTGGTAATTGATCCTACTCGGTACTCTGAACTGAACAAACTTATAGGTGTCACCCAAGTAGTGTTTGATTTTCTAAAGAAAATAGGAATCAAGCATTAATTCCCAAATGCCCTAAGGTATTGGGTCAAAAGAGCTCATATCGACACATTCGGGACAGAATTTGACAATGTTCCAATGAAGCTACAACATGATCTGGGTCTCTGGTTAGACACTGACAATTATAATATAATCAGATGCGGAGGCCGCTTACAGCATGCTGACATAGATCTGGAAGCAAAAAATCCAATATTGCTCCCTCGTCACCACATAGTAAGCAAACTAATTGTGTTACATATACACAAATACAGCACTCTGCATGGTGGGGTATTAGATACTCTCACAGACTTAAGACAACAGTACTGGCTACCCCAAGGTAGACAGACAGTAAAATCAATAATCAAATCCTGTGTTATTTGCCAGAGATACGATGCCAGAGTGTGTCCATATCCTGGCCCTCCTCCACTTCCGAAGGAACGAGTCGTACATATTCGTCCCTTTGAGACAACATGAGTAGATTTCACAGGAGCACTAACACTACCAGGCATTAAAGACAAGAAACCAGTAAAAGCCTACATCTGTCTTTTTACTTGTGCCACAACAAGGGCAGTCCATCTAGAAGTGACTCCCGATATGAGTGCCGAAGCATTCTTACAGGCTTTTCGCAGGTTTGCTTCACGTAGATCCTGTCCTAAGTTAATGATCTCAGACAATGGGTCCAACTTAGTGGCAGGGGAAGCATGTCTGAGGAAAATCTGGACACACCCAAAGGTACGCACAGCCCTAAATCAACGGCAGTGCCAATGGAAATTCATACCTCCCAGAGCACCATGGCACGGAGGCTTCTATGAACGCATGGTTGGTACGGTTAAACATTCTCTACGGAAAACCCTGCACCGCCAAAAGATTGACCTACAGGAGCTTCAAACCGTAGTCATAGAGATAGAAGCACGCGTTAATAACTGACCACTTACCTACCTCTCTGATGATGTTTTGCAGCGTGAACCATTAGGTCCAGCTCATTTGATGTATGGGAGATCTCTCAAAACTCTTGTGTCCCTTACGGACGAGGAACCAGAGGATCCTTCATATGTCCAAGAGAGTGATTTGGTTCAACGTTTCAAACATCTATCAAGGGTGATAAGTCGGTGGAATGACGAATGGACTCGAAAATATCTTACAGCTCTGAGGGAGTATCATTACGGGGCAAACAACCCCTACAACAGAATTAACTTGAACCCTGGTGACATAGTTCTGGTGGATAGTGATGGACCACGCTCAGAGTGGCCTATAAGTCAAATAGTCTCTGTTCATCCAGACAGTCAGGGCATCTTGAGAATAGTGAAAGTAAAATGCCGAGGCAACACTACTCTCAAAACTTTAGAGAAATTAGTTTCTTTAAAACTGGCAAGGAAAGAAGACGTTCAACGACTTCCAGCACCCGATACGCCAGTACGGGACATACGTCCCCAAAGGAATGCAGCACAAGAATGTAAACTCAAATTAAAGCAGCACTATAATTCTGAAGGAGAAGAATAAAGTGATCGCAGTCCTTACCAGGACTTCGAGCCGTGTTTTTCCCCTCCAGAATTATGTCGGGAATCCGACACACAAATAGCATAGTCTCCCTTCTCCTTAGTCAGTATTCCCTTCAGGATAGAAAATGGGAGACTCCCTGATGTCATCGATGTCGCCGTATATTTACAAAATATAATATTGTTTATATAGCAGTTTAACCCTTCAACTGCGCATCGCATCATATGATGCTTTGACCGACTTGCAGTAAATTGCGCATCGCATCATATGATGCTTTGGAGTACTACGCAAGATTTAAACGACCCGCGGATACACGGGGTTCACCACACCTTCATCAGGGCTCTTGTAAACAGACGCCATTTTAAAAAAAAAATCGTGGGCCAAACTCCCGGGTGTTAGGGGCCTCAGTTACTCAGTACTGAGTGAGCTACCAAGCCTGATGCATGCAGCATGAGCTCACAGCACTGCTGTTCAGCTTGTGACCACAGCATCCCCTAAAAATGCCATAATATACTTGTTCATGCTATTATGTAGCGATAATATTATTACAGAAGACCCCTGACTGTGATAAAACTGATCAGGGTTCTGATAATAGGAGGATTGTGATGATATTTAGCGCTGTGCGCCATGGAGGGAGGAGTAATGCTGTGGGAGGGAGGGTGGTGGCATTGTTTTCTGACTGTGTGTGGCCACCTTTTATTGACTGCACGCACCATACCGGCTTAGTGGTTCGCTATGATGAACACAAATGTAGATACTTATATATAACGTGTGTATAGAGGGTATAAACAGCAAGAGGAGTAGGTTGGGAGCCGCCATTTTGGTGAGGGAGGTGCGTCGTCTGCAGGAATTACCATGTTGTTTACTGATGACCACGGTGGTCTTTGGGCACCATACCAGTACACTTGTACAAGTATGGTGAATAAAACAGGAAGATATTTATATATAATGTGTGTATATAGCGTAATAACACCACAAGCAGTATTGTTGGAGGAGAAATATTAGTGCGTCTGGTCTTGAGGGCAGCAGCCATCAGCTGACTGTGAGGTCCCACGTCTTTGTGCCTTTACTCACCATACAAGCTTAGATGTACAGTTATGGTGAACAAAACATGTAAATACTTATATATAACGTCTGTATATAAAAGCAGAAACAGTATGGTGGGTGGAGATTGGTGGCAAGTCAGATGAGGTGAGGGAAGGAGGGAGTGGCAGCCAGTGGCGGGCTGCCACTTCCACTGCCACTGCCACTCAGCATACCAACTTAGTGGTTCGTTATGGTGAACACGAATGTAGATACTTATATATAGCGTCTGTATATAGTGAATAAAAGCAAAAACAGTATTGTAGGAGGAGAATGTGGGCGAGTCAGGTGACTTGGGGGAAGGCGTGAGTGGCTGGCTGGTACACGGCTGTCACTTCTCGTTACTTTTTGACTCATAATAGCAACTTAGTGGTTCGTTACGGTGAACAAAACATGCAGATACTTATATATAACCTGTGTATATTGTGTAATAATCGACAAAGTATTTGTTCACTGTTTGATGAACATAATTGAATCAACAATATGCACACCATATTTTTGAGTACAGCGATGATTCACTCATTTCATTATATAAATATATCACACTACACACCATTGAATAACATTACAGCAATAAAACTACGAAAAATCAATCAGAGACATTGAAATAATTAGGTAATTATCTCTTTGTGGCAACTCTGGCCTGACAGCTGGCGATCAACAGACCGCCTGGGACGCATGCTGAGTCAGCGCCTATTTTTTGCCAGACTTCCCCGCCCTATAGCGGCCAATATATTCCACTTACGATTTTTTTATTATTTTTCCCGTGATCAGTGAACACAAATTAACAGGTTAGAAAGAAAAAATTTTTTTTTTTTTGTATGCGCCTGTGGGTGTCAAATGGTATATAGCTATGTGCCATTTAAGGGTTAATGTTTAAATTTAACAAAAAAGTACTCAATAAGACTGAATATAATTATTAACACCATAATATAGCTTGACTCTCTTGTTAACGTAAATTTAACTTAGAAGTGGAGCCAAGGGATCAGGGGCGTCGGTAGCCCAGGGGTCACTTACTGACGCTCCCTCACATCAACAATAACAAAGGGTGCTCATGTGTTACGATATTGGTCACTTGGAATAGACTTACTCTGACCCAAGAAACTACCATAGCAACACCACTACTACAACTAGAGCACTCCAGTATCCGTCTTACCAAGTATCTGTATTTGATATATTGTGTACTCATTTTAATCATTTATAAGGTATAGGCGGTTACAATGAATGAATAACACCACCACAATGTAAGTGTTCCCTAATTTACAGCCCTCACATTTCATGTTATACCTGTAATTGATATGTTTAGGGAACTTTGATTAATTCCTTGCATCCCATTCAGGTAAATTGTGATTAGCAGCAGCAAGAAGCTGTGCAGACAATTGGACCTTATACATGATTTGCCTATAGCTGTTTGCCAATGCTTGTAGCTACCAGCCGCCATTACGTGGCACCCAGAGGCACAGGGCCACACCCATTTGATGCTACAATTACACAGCTTTAGCAGGGCCCATACAACAGGAACAGCTAAGCCCACTCTAGTTATTGTAGTAGTAGTGTTCATAACTAGTAATAATTATTGAAATAATAGTAGATTAGACCACCATATGTGGTATGATATAAAATTAAAATTAGGTAAACAATTGGTAGTTTAAGAAGGAGCCATCTTAAAGTGGTTTAAGCTACAAATTGTCCCTCCAATTATGTGAGATTAATTTCAGGCAGTTTCAACAAGTACATACAGTTCACTCAATTAATTTCTTACTTACTAAGAATATAAATAAGATAAAACTTTATTTTATTGAAGTCAATTTAAAAGGAGATATACTGCCTGGAGTTTTCCCCACATCCCCTAGTGCGTGTGCCCCTTGTGTTAAATAGCCTGTCTTTATCTGCCCTATCAATTCCCTTGAGAATCTTGAATGTGGTGATCATGTCCCCCCTGACTCTTCTGTCTTCCAGCGAAGTGAGGTTTAATTCACATAGTCTCTCCTCGTAGCTCATACCTCTCAGCTTGGGTACTAGTCTGTTGGCAAACCTTTGAACCTTTTCCAGTTTGGTCTTATCCTTGACTAAATATGAACTCTATGCTGGGCCTGCATACTCCAGGATTGGCCTGACATATGTGGTATACAAGGTTCTGAATGATTCTTTACACAAGTTTCTGAATGCGGTTCTTATGTTGGC
Source organism: Procambarus virginalis (assembly GCA_020271785.1). Lineage (NCBI taxonomy): Eukaryota > Metazoa > Arthropoda > Malacostraca > Decapoda > Cambaridae > Procambarus > Procambarus virginalis. Next base: position 55,351 of record WNGS01159961.1, read on the forward strand.
CAGCCTGGCATATGCCGCTGACGTTTTCCTCTTGATATGGGCTGCAAAGGACAGGTCTGGCGTGATGTCAACCCCCAAGTCATCTTCTCTCTCTGACTCTTAAGAGTTTCATCTCCCAGATGATACCTAGTATCTGGCCTCCTGCTCCCTATGCATATCTTCATTACATTACATTCGCTTGGATTAAACTCTAACAACCATTTGTTCGACCATTCCATCAGCTTGTCTTGGTCTTCTTGAAGCCTCAAGCAGTCCTCCTCTGTTTTAATCCTTTTCATAATTTTGGCATCGTCAGCAAACATTGAGAGAAATGAATCGAAACCATCCGGGAGATCATTTACAAATATCAGAAACAAGATAGGACCGCGTACAGAGCCCTGTGGGACTCCACTGGTGACTTCACTCCAATCGGAGGTCTCACCCCTCACCGTAACTCTCTGCTTCCTATTGCTTAGGCACTCCCTTATCCACTGGAGCACCTTACCAGCTACACCTGACTGTCTCTCCAGCTTATGTACCAGCCTCTTATGCAGTACTGTGTCAAAGGCTTTCCGACAATCCAAGAAAATGCAATCTGCCCAGCCCTCTCTTTCTTGCTTAATCTTTGTCACCTGATCGTAGAATTCTATCAAGCCTGTAAGGCAAGGTTTACCCTCCCTGAACCCATGTTGGCGATTTGTCACGAAGTCCCTTCTCTCCAGATGTGTTACCAGGTTATTTCTCACGATCTTCTCCATCACCTTGCATGGTATACAAGTCAAGGACACTGGCCTGTTGTTTAGTGCCTCTTGCCTGTCGCCCTTTTTGTATACTGGGACCACATTCGCCGTCTTCCATATTTCTGGTAAGTCTCCCGTCTCCAGTGACTTACTATACACTATGGAGAGTGGCAAGCAAAGTGCCTCTGCACACTCTTTCAGCATCCAAGGTGAGATCCCGTCTGGCCCAACAGTCTTTCTAACATCCAGATCCAGCAGGTGTCTCTTGACCTCCTCTCTCGTAATTTCGAACTCTTCCAAGGCCGCCTGGTTTACCTCCTTTTCTCCTAGCACAGTGACCTCACCTTGTTCTATTGTGAAGATCTCCTGGAACCTCTTGTCGAGTTCTTCACACACTTCTTTGTCATTCTCTGTATACCTGTCCTCGCCTGTTCTAAGTTTCAATACCTGTTCTTTCACTGTTAATTTCCTTCTGTGTGTGTGTGCGTGCATGCGTGTGTGCGACTATTTGACAATCAACAGGTGTAAAGGTTCCTGAGCCTTTTGGGCTCTATCATGTCTACACTTGAAACTGTGTATGGAGTCAGCCTCCACCACATCACTTCCTAATGCATTCCATTTGTCAACAACTCTGACACTAATAAAGTTCCTTCTAATATATCTGTGGCTCATTTGGGCACTCAGTTTCCACCTGTGTCCCCTTGTTCGTGACCCTCACGTGCTGAAGAGTTTGTTTTTGTCCACCCTGTAAATTCCCCTGAGAATTTTGTAGGTGGTTATCATGCCTCCTCTTACTCTTCTGTTTTCCAGGGATGTGAGGTTCAGCTCCTTTAGCCTTTCCTCGTAGCTCATTCCTCTCAGTTCTGGAACGAGCCTGGTGGTATACCGCTGAATCTTCTCTAACTTTGTCTTGTGTTTAACTAGATATGGACTCCAGGTTGGAGCTGCATACTCCAGGATTGGTCTTACATAAGTAGTATACAGGGTCCTGAACGATTCCTTACACAAGTTTCTAAAGGCAGTTCTTATGTTGGCCAGTCTAGCATATGCCGCTGATGATATTATTTTGATGTGGGCCTCTGGGGGACAGGTTCGGTGTGATATCAATCCCCAGATCTTTCTCTCTATTTGACTCTTGCTGGATTTCACCTCCCAGATGATACCTTGTGCTCAGCCTCCTGCTCCCTTCGCCTAATTTCATTACCTTACACTTTCCTGAGTTAAACTTTAGCAGCCATTTTCTAGACCGTTCCTCCAGTTTATCCAGGTCATCCTTTATTCCCTGTCTATCTTCATCCGTCTTGATTCTTTTCATAATGTTTGCATCATCAGCAAACATTGAGAGGAACGAGTCTATTCCCTCCGGAAGATCGTTTACATATATTAGAAACAGGATGGGTCCAAGTAATGAGCCCTGTGGGACTCTGCTGGTGACATCTCGCCACTCTGATGTCTCCCCCCTCACCGTTACTCGCTGTTTCCTGTTGCTTAAGTACTCACTTATCCACTGGAGCACCTTTCCTTTTACTCCTGCCTGTTGCTCCAACTGTTTTACCAGCCTTTTATGGGGTACTGTGTTAAAAGCTTTTTGGCAGTCCAGGAAAATGCAGACGGGCCGCCCTTCTCTTTCTTGCCTAATTTTTGTTGCCTGGTCATAGAATTCTATTAAACCTGTGAGGTACGATTTACCATCTCTGAACCCCTGTTGGTGGTGCATTACAAAGTTATTTCCCTCCAGATACTCTACGAGCCTTTTCCTCACGATCTTCTCCATCACCTTGCATGGTATACAAGTTAGGGAAACTGGCCTGTAGTTCAGTGTCTCTTGCCTGTCACCCTTCTTGTATATTGGGACTACGTTAGCTGTCTTCCAACTTTCTGGTAAGTCTCCTGTTTCCAGTGACCTGTTATACACCATAGAGAGTGGTACACTTAGTACTTCTGCACCTTCCTTTAGTATACCTTTTGACCTCATCACTGGTGAGGTCAAATTCCTCCAAGGTTGCTTGGTTTGCCTCCTCCTCATTTAGTGCAGGGGCTTCTCCTTGTTCTATTGTGAAGACCTGGAATCTCTTGTTGAGTTCTTCACACACCTTGTTATTCTCTGTGTATCTGTTCTCCCCCTTTTCTCAGTTTCATCACTTGTTCCTTCACTGCTGTTTTCCTCCTGATGTGGCTGTGGAGCAGCTTTGGTTGGGTCTTGGCTTTACTTGCTATGTCATTTTCAAACTGTCTCTCTGCTTCCCTCCTCACTCTGAGGTACTCATTTCTGGCCCTCTGGTATCTATCCCTGCTCTCCGGTGTTCTGTTATTTCTGTAGTTTCTCCATGTTCCTTTACTCAGTTGCTTTGCAACCTTGCATTCCTGGTTGAACCATGGGTTTTTCTGTTGTTTTCGTTTTTCTCCTTTCGGACGGGGATAAACCTGTCTGCAGCTTCCTGGCATTTCTGGGTGACAAAATCCATCACATCCTGCACATTCCTCTCTCTAAGTTCTGTTTCCCATGGTATTCCCTTGAGGAAGTTCCTCATCTCGTCATATTTTCCTATTCGGTAATTTAGTCTTTTCCATCCGATCCCATCCTTGGATAGGTTATCCCTACCTCCACCAAGAACTCAAAGGTCAGTACACTGTGGTCACTCGTTCCAATAGGGGCTTCAACTTTGACTTCCTTTATTTCTGACTCATTTAAGGTGAATATCAAGTCGAGTCTAGCTGGTTCATCATTGCCTCTCACTCTTGTGGGTTCCTTGACATGCTGGCTCAGAACGTTCCTAGTGTGTGTGTGTGGTGTGTGTGGTGTGTTGTGTGGTGTGTGTGTGTGTGTGTGTGTGGTGTGTGTGTGTGTGTGTACTCACCTATATGTACTCACCTATATGTGTCTGCAGGATCGAGCATTGACTCTTGGATCCCGCCTTTCGAGCATCAGTTGTTTACAGCAATGACTCCTGTCCCATTTCCCTATCATACCTGGTTTTAAAATTATGAATAGTATTTGCTTCCACAACCTGTTCCTTAAGTGCATTCCATTTTCCCACTACTCTCACGCTAAAAGAAAACTTCCTAACATCTCTGTGACTCATCTGAGTTTCCAACTTCCATCCATGTCCCCTCGTTCTGTTACTATTCCGTGTGAACATTTCGTCTATGTCCACTCTGTCAATCCCTCTGAGTATTTTATACGTTCCTATCATGTCCCCCTCTCCCTTCTTCTTTCTAGTGTCGTAAGGCACAGTTCCCTCAGGCGCTCCTCATACCCCATCCCTCGTAGCTCAGGGACGAGTCTCGTTGCAAACCTCTGAACCTTTTCCAGTTTCATTATATGCTTCTTCAGATGGGGACTCCATGATGAGGCGGCATACTCTAAGACTGGCCTCACGTAGGCAGTGTAAAGCGCCCTAAATGCCTCCTTGCTTAGGTTTCTGAATGATGTTCTAACTTTTGCCAGTGTAGAGTACGCTGCTGTCGTTATCCTATTTATATGTGCCTCAGGAGATAGATTAGGTGTTACGTCCACACCCAGGTCTCTTTCGCGCGTCGTCACAGGTAGGCTGTTCCCCTTCATTGTGTACTGACCCTTTGGTCTCCTATCTCCTAGTCCCATTTCCATAACTTTACATTTGCTCGTGTTGAATTCCAGTAGCCATTTCTCTGACCATCTCTGCAACCTGTTCAGGTCCTCTTGGAGGATCCTGCAATCCTCATCTGTCACAACTCTTCTCATCAACTTTGCGTCATCCGCAAACATCGACATGTAGGACTCTACACCCGTAAACATATCGTTAACATATACAAGAAATAGAATTGGTCCCAGTACCGATCCTTGTGGTACTCCACTTGTTACTGTTCGCCAGTCCGACTTCTCGCCCCTTACCGTAACTCTTTGGCTCCTTCCTGTTAGGTAGTTCCTTATCCATGCTAGGACCTTTCCCCCTACCCCCGCCTGCCTCTCGAGTTTGAACAGCAGTCTCATGTGCGGTACTGTATCAAAGGCTTTTTGGCAGTCCAGAAATATGCAGTCTGCCCAACCATCTCTGTCCTGTCTTATCCTCGTTATTTTATCATAGAATTCCAGAAGGTTTGTTAGGCACGATTTCCCTGTCCAGAACCCATGTTGATGTTTGTTCACAAACCTAACGTTCTCCAGGTGCGCAACCAGTCGTAGCCTAATTATTCTTTCCAGTATTTTACAGGGGATGCTTGTCAGTGATACAGGTCTATAGTTAAGTGCCTCCTCCCTATCGCCTTTCTTGAAGATTGGCACGACATTTGCCTTCTTCCAGCAACTGGGCAATTCTCCCGACATAAGTGACTCATTAAAGATCATTGCCAGAGGCACGCTGAGGGCCTGCGCCGCTTCTTTTAGTATCCACGGTGATACTTTGTCTGGTCCTACTGCTTTAGATGCATCTAGAGTTGTCAACTGTTTCATTACCTCTTCTGCTGTCACCTCTATATCTGATAGTCTTTCATCTAGGGTAACCCCTTCCAACAATGGGAGCTGCTCGGGCTCGGTAGTGAACACTCCATGGAAACTGGCATTCAGTGCCTCACAGATTTCCTTGTCATTTTCAGTATATGCCCCCTCTGCCTTCCTTAGTCTTGTCACTTGGTCGTTCACCGACATTTTCCTTCTTATATGACTGTGTAGTAGCTTAGGTTGTTTTTTTTGCTTTGATTGCAATATCGTTCTCATAGTCCCTTTCCGATGTTCGTCTTATGTTAATGTAATCGTTCCTAGCTCTGTTGCATCTGATCCTGTTGTCCTCTGTCCTTTGTCTTCTGAACTTCCTCCACTCCCGCCTGCTGGCCTTTTTGCTTCCTGACACTGTCTATTAAACCAAGGGTTATTATATTCCTTCTTATTTTTTCCCTTTACTGTTGGTATAAATCTCTCTTCGGCCTCTTGGCATTTCTGTATGACTAGGTCCATCATATCTTGGACTGTTTTTCCTCTAATTTCTTCCTCCCACTGCACTTCTCCCAGATAGTCCCTTATCCTCCTATAGTCCCCTTTCCTGTAGTCAACTCTCCTTTCCCAGATCTCTTGTCCCATCGTCATAAGTTTGAATTCCATCATGTAGTCAAAGACTAGGACACAATGGTCACTGGCCCCTAGAGGTATTTCATGCTCCAAATTCTCGATATCTTCTACGTTCTGGGTGAAAATCAGGTCTAATAGGCTCGGTGCATCTCCTCCTCTTTCCCTTGTGTCTTCCTTCACATGCTGTGTTAGGAAATTCCTGTCTATAACATCTACTAATTTTGCTCCCCACGTTTCGTCCCCTCCATGGGGATTCCTTGATTCCCAATTTATCTCTCCATGATTTAGGTCCCCCATGACCAGCAGCTTCGCTCTCATTCTGTGGGCTAGTGTTGCTGCCTTCTGCAGTTCATCTATGCATGCCTTATTGTTGTCATCATACTCCTGCCTGGGTCTTCTACTGTTTGGTGGGGGATTGTAGATTACTAAGATCACAATCTTCCTCCCATCTACTGTTAGAGTTCCATGTATGAAGCTTGTGCTCTCATTGGTAACCTGATTTCCCAGGTCTTCAAACTGCCATTTCCGCTTTATTAGGAGTGCCACTCCCCCTCCCTGTCTCTGTGTCCTCTCTTTTCTTATCACCTGGTACCCTTCAGGAAAGATTGCATCTGAGATCATGTCATTAATTTTAGTTCCACAATTGCAACTATGTCAGGATCTGCCTCACTCACTCTTCTTTTTCCTCTCTGCTTTATTAAATACCCCATCAGCATTGGTGTACCATACTTGAGACTCTTCATGGAAACTCCTGTTCCAGGGTTCCCCCGTCTCTGGGGGTGGGGTGTGTGGGTGTTGTGTGTGTGTGGTGTGTGGGGTGTGTGGTGTGTGTGTGGTGTCGTGTGTGTGTGTGTGTGTGTACTCACCTATTGTGCTTGCAGTCAAGCATCGCTCTTTGGATCCCGCCTTTCGAGCCATCGNGTCAATTCGGCATAGGGAGGATGAATGAGAACGGGCAACGTTTGCTAGAACTCTGCTGCCTTCATGGTCTCTGTGTCACCAACACGTTCTTTGGCACAAAGCCTCAACACCGAGTATCTTGGAGACACCCCAGATCCAAGCACTGGCACCAGCTTGACCTGATTCTTACCAGGCGTGCAAGTTTACCCAGGGTCAAGATTACGCGTAGCTACCAGAGTGCTGTCTGTGACACCGACCACTCCCTGGTCTGTAGCAGGGTCAAGATGCAACCAAAGAAGATTCATCACTCAAAAAAGACGGGCAGACCTCGCATCGACACCACTAAGACCCGAAACCAGGACAAGGTGAAAGATTTTGCACGAGTGCTCGAGGAAGCTCTCCCTGGCCCAGCCGGGGTCACTGCCTGTAAAAGATGGGAGCACTTCAGAGACGCTGTGTTCAACGCTGCCATTTCCACCTTTGGCAAGAAGACCAGCAGGTCGGCTGACTGGTTCGAGGCTCACTCGGAAGAGATGACACCTGTCATTGAAGAGAAGAGAAACGCCTTGGCAGCCTACAAAGCCTGCCCAAGTCAGCGCAACTTACAGATCCTTCGGGCCATCCGCTGCAAAGTACAGCAGAGCGCCAGGCGATGTGCCAACAACTATTGGCTCCAGCTCTGCTCCCAGATACAGACTGCAGCGGATACAGGCAATGTAAGGGGAATGTATGACGGCATCAAGCAGGCCCTCGGCCCAATCCAGAGGAAGACCGCTCCTCTGAAATCTGCCACTGGCGAGGTGATTCAGGACCAGACACTGCAGCTGAAGCGCTGGGTCGAGCACTACTCTGAGCTATACGCCAGGGACAATGTGGTCACCGAAGACGCCCTGAGCGCCATTGAGTGTCTGCCTGTGCTAATGGAGCTCGACAGCGAACCGACCCTCGAAGAACTCAGTGATGCCCTAGACTCCCTTGCTCCTGGTAAAGCTCCTGGCAAAGATGGCATTCCTGCTGAGACCTTGAAGTGCTGCAGAGGTAGCCTGCTCATGGAGCTGCATGAAATTCTCTGTCTCTGCTGGGAAGAAGGAGAGGTGCCACAGGACATGAGGGATGCCAACATCGTCACGCTGTATAAGAATAAAGGTGACAGGGGCGACTGCAACAACTACCGTGGAATCTCCCTCCTCAGTACTGTCGGAAAGCTGTTTGCTCGAGTCGCATTGAAGAGGCTCCAAGTACTTGCAGAGAGAGTCTATCCAGAATCACAATGCGGATTCAGAGCTGACAGGTCCACAATCGACATGGTCTTTTCCCTCAGACAACTGCAGGAGAAATGCAGGGAACAGAAGCAGCCACTCTTCATAGCCTTCATAGATCTGACGAAGGCCTTCGACCTCGTCAGCAGGGATGGCCTGTTCAAGATCCTCCCCAAGATCGGATGCCCACCCAGGCTCCTCAGCATCATCAGATCTTTCCATGAGAACATGAGGGGCACCGTGGTCTTTGATGGACTAACATCAGACGCCTTTGACATCCGAAGTGGAGTAAAGCAGGGCTGCGTACTGGCTCCAACCCTATTCGGGATTTTCTTCGCAGTTATGCTGCGGCACGCCTTCGGATCTGTCACGGAAGGCATTTACCTCCGGACCAGGTCGGATGGAAAGCTCTTTAACCTCGCCAGGCTGAGAGCCAAGACGAAGGTTCGGCTGAGGTGTCTGCGCGACTTCCTTTTCGCCGACGACGCAGCAGTCACTGCCCACTCAGCCGAAGACCTCCAACGGCTCATGACCCGCTTCAGCGAGGCCTCTCAGGCTTTCGGACTCACCATCAGCCTGAAGAAAACACAAGTCATGGGACAAGGAGTGGACTCCCCACCTGACATCGGCATCTCCGATTCCAAACTGGAAGTCGTTCACGACTTCGTGTACCTGGGCTCCACAATCTCTGACTCCCTCTCTCTTGATACGGAGCTAAACAAACGCATCGGTAAGGCATCTACTACCATGTCGAGACTGACAAAGAGAGTGTGGGCCAACAATAGGCTGACTGAGTATACTAAGATTCAGGTTTACAGAGCCTGTGTCCTGAGCACTCTCCTTTATGGCAGTGAGTCTTGGACACTCCGCGCCCGTCAGGAAAGACAGCTGAATGCCTTCCACATGCGCTGCCTTCGACACATCTTGGACATCACCTGGCAGGACAAGGTGACAAACAACAACGTCTTGGGGAGAGCAAGAATCACCAGCATGTACACAATGCTGAAACAGAGACGAATGCGCTGGCTCGGGCACGTTGTGCGAATGGGCGACGGCAGGATCCCCAAGGATCTCCTGTATGGAGAGTTGATGCAGGGAAAGCGTCCAACAGGCAAGCCCCAGCTACGGTACAAAGACGTATGCAAGAGGGACCTGAAAGCCATGGACGTCGATCTTGCTATATGGGAGACACTGGCTGCAGACCGTTCAGCCTGGAGGCAGTCTGTTCAAAGAGGTCTCTCCAAGTTCGAGGAGTCACTTGCCAAGGAATCGGAGGCAAAGAGACAGAGAAGGAAAGCCAATAGCCAGGAAGACAGACCAGAATCGGACTTCGTTTGTGCTCGGTGTGGGATGGACTGCCACTCTCGGATTGGCCTCATCAGTCACACCAGACGCTGCACCAGGATTGACAACCAGAGCGCAACTCCATAGTCTCCCGAGACTGAAGGATGCCTACTACTCTATATATATATATATATATATATATATATATATATATATATATATATATATATATATATATATATATAATATATATATATATATATGTTGTACCTAGTAGCCAGAATGCAGTACTCGACCTACTGTGCAAGACCCGATTTGCCTAATAAGCCAAGTTTTCTTGAAATAATGTAATTTTCTAAAAAAATCTTATGAAATGATAAAACTATCGATTTCGTTATGTATAATTTTTTTTTTTTAAATTTGAGTTAAAACTAACGTAGATATATGACCGAACCTAACCAAACCCATCTAACCTAACCTAATCTAACCTAACCTATCTTAACCTAACCTAAACTAACACAACTAAGTCAATAATTTATGTTCCTAATATAATATATTAATAATAATTAAAATGAACTAATTGGAAACAATTTATTGAAAAAATAGAAAATCACTCGGCCTTTTAGGCAAATCGGGGCTTGCATAGTAGGCCAAGAAGTGCATTCTTGCTATTAGGTACGACTTATATATACATATATATATATATATATATATATATATATATATATATATATATATATATATATATATATATATATATATATATATATATATATGACATTGTCACATTTTTAATCACGTGTTTATTTTCGTGATACACACACACACATATATATATATATATATATATATATATATATATATATATATATTGTGACGGTAAAGTAGTGGAGTATGGTGTTCTGCAGTCTTCCAATGGCAGATGGCAATGCCAGGCCACATATAAATATCAACAACAAAAAAAAAGAAAAAAAAAGAAATAAAGAATGACTGCTTGTCTGATAATCTGTGGTAAGGTAAGGGAAGAGACATAAAACACAGTAATAAACAATGGTATTTAATGAATCTAGAAAAAACAAAGTAAAATAAAGACATTTTCTTGGCTGAATAATGTGACTGTAACAAATGAACAAGAAATAACATAAAAGTAAATTACGTTAACCGGAGGGCAATCTAGAACACAAGGGAAATATACAATAAACAATATATAATAATAATAATAATAATGATGGTGCTGGGAATATATGCGCTAGCTACAAGCCTCTACTTGATCACACGAGGTGAGTCAAATAGGTGTTCATAGCATGAGAGCACTAGATATTCTGACTAGTCGAGCTGCCAGTGACTCCAACATTGCCTGGGCTAGCAACGTGGTTGGAGGAGGACTGAAGGTGGTGTGTTCTCGAACGGCCAATGAGAATGCAGGACGGCCGCAAGTCGGTAGTTTGGCTGGGAGTAGCAGTTGGCGGGTCGACCAGGTGTGCAGGAGTGGAGGGAGGGGGAGTTGCAGGTGCGTGGATGGTCTTGATATATACGTTTAAGCCACTGAAAACGTATCTTGAAAATTGTGTTGAACGTGATGCTAGCAGAAAGAGCAGGCTAAATCTCTGGGAAGAGATTATCGTCACAACTCTCCCCCGAAGCCTGCGGTTCTGGTGGAGTCACGTTCACGGAAGGTAGAGTGGGAGGTGGAGCTGCCTCTACCTCATACACTCTGGAGAGGGCGTCAGCGATGATGTTATCAGGCCCCTTAATGTAACAGATCTTCAGATTGAAGCCTTGAAGGTATAAAGCCCATCGCAGCAGACGTTGGTTATTGAATTGGGCTTGATGTAGGAATCTTAGAGGGTTGTGGTCCGAATAGATGGTAGTGGACCTAGCACCTTGCAGATATGGTGCAAAGTGTTGCAGGCTCAGGACGATGGAGAGGAGTTCCTTTTCAATAGTGCTGTAGTTTTTCTGATGAGGCTTCAACTTGTAGCTGTATTAGCTGACAGGTAGAACCTCCTCGCCTCGTTGCTGCATTAGGGCACTTCCAATGCCGGTACCACTGGCGTCGACATGGAGGATGAAAGGCTTCGTTGTATCTGGCGAGGCGAGAATAGGATTAGAACAGAGGAGGAATTTGAATTGTTCGAAGGCAACGGTTTGCTCCCTGGTCCAATTATACCGTTACTTGGGACTGGTTAAGGTGATTAAGGGGGTTGCGACAGTGCTAAAGTTCCTCACAAACCTACGGTAATAGGAAGCAAGACCAAGGAAGCGCAGGAGCTGCTTCCTGGTAGTAGGCTGTGGATACTGTTGGATTGCTTGAATGTGGATATTTAACGGAGCCAGGCTGCCACTCCCTATAACATGACCCAGGTATCGCACTTTACCTTTGGCAAAAGTGGACTTGCCCAGATTGATGGTGAGGCCGGCTTTCAGGAGCTTGGTGAACAGTCGTTGTAGCTGGAGCAGGTGTTGGATGCTACAACGATATCATCCAAATAGGCGTAGGTGTTGTCCAAGCCCTGGATGACAATTTGAAGTTAATTTGAAGACAATCGACTTGAGAATGGTCCAGGACGGACCGAAACCTCATCGTCCCTTCACCTTCTAGTGTGTGGTCTGGTCAACAATCAATTTCAAGGCTAGAGCTATCGATTCACGCTAGTAAGATCATCTATTGTGGGGTTCGAATATTTTTACTCGATGAGATCCCCCCGCTGGATATTTGGCACGATTAAAGAAACGATGTTACATTAAGATGGATTACTGGCAGGCATTTTTAGTTCAACTAGAGTCAGACCGAGGCTACATGGAGTCAGACCGAGGCTACATGGAGTCAGACCGAGGCTACATGGAGTCAGACCGAGGCTACATGGAGTCAGACCGAGGCTACATGGAGTCAGACCCAGGCTACATGGAGTCAGACCGAGGCTATATGGAGTCAGGCCCAGGCTACATGGAGTCAGACCGAGGCTACATGGGCTATGTGTTTGTGGTGATCTTGAGGCAGGATAGGTACAGAATGTGTTCATGTTAAAACTGAGGCTGTGCTAATATATTCAATGTCATGGTATGATTAGTTTATATTAGTTCTTTGACAAATTGTCTCATTACCTTATATTTGTGATATATATATTATCTTTACAATATATCATCTTTGAAATTTTTAGATAACTGTCACTTAATTTTTGGCTAAAATGTAATTTTATATTTAGATTGCTGTACATCTGTTTAGTCTTGCCAGCATTGAAAAGATTGGTATATAAACAAATCCACAATGGCCGTGATGAGGGTTCGAACCTAAGTGTTGGGTATCTGGGGCTTGAACTCATATATTAAATTATTCGATTATTAAGTTTAAATAAATCGAAGGACCACCCACTTTTGAGAAAAGAGGAAAAACGAATAATAGTGATCATTAGAATGACACTAGAGAACCAGTGTCTATGGATACTAATTAAATGAATAATCACTTGAAAGTAATGAATACACTGTATTATTAATTAAAGTCAAAGCCTCAAATATCAACATTGGGGGGGTATTTCTAGAAGTTCATATATATCTAGGAACCAGTGTGGTTTGTCACTAGTTCATTGTTGAGTTAATAACATAAAATGTAAACTAAAATAGATTCAAGACTATGATAAGTCAAATAATGAATATTAAAGAATATGAGTTATTGAACAACAGTAAAGCAAAACACATGAATTACCAAATCATCATTTCTGGCAAGAATTTATTCAATGTAAAGATCCTATATAAACTATATGGAAATCAGTAATAATCTTAGCTAAATTTATACGAAATGGGAGTCTTAGCTGAAATCTCCTATTATATACGCTGAAATCAGAGAAATTTAAATAGCATTTGATTAGGCTACGATTTATTTCAAATATTCATGAAAACGGAGAAATTGTGGAAATTCAACTAACGTTGTGTATTAGGTATCCTTGCTGTATAACGACAGACTACTCACAAATATACAACCCAAAAGATGCATCAAAATGAGAAAATATACTTAACATGAGCGTATCAAATACTGAGGTCTGCCGAAATCGCGTCAGCCAGTCCCAGGCGTCCACTGCTGTGTATGTGTAATTACGGGTCGTGGCTTCAATTGTTTACGCGTTATTAACTGGCCGGGCACTACAGAACACGTGGATAAGTAATTGTTAAGTGTTAACCGGGTATCAACGTAATTCTTGTCAATAAAAACTCCCCAGTCACTACCACGTGTCTCGCCACTATTCACGCCAGGGATGCCTCGTGTGTAATGGCGTCTCCGCCTTCCCTTAACCCGTCTCTCGCATTCACCACAGAAATTATTGATCACGAACAATTCTTTTCCGCGCAATTATGGATGTAATACGTTAATGAGAACAGGGTTGCAATTATAGGGACTTAAATATTATCATATTCTCGTTTAATGGTCTTAAGCGAGAAATGGAGATGATTTTTATTCTCCATAGCATTCGCACATAACAGATAAAACTGCTACTTGATAACAATTTCAGTTAATAACTCTCGGTTTTAGATTATCGGGAGTCATATTATCCGTAGATAATTATTACACGGAATACTGATAATTTTAGAGAACCACATTCAATTCTCTAACACATTGGTAATAAACGTGCCTAACTAGACATTATCTGACGCAATGTTGCTACTCGATTTCATGAGAATTCTAGCACTAATACGCAGATGAAATGGTTTATTTATGTTTACACTACCGTTAGTGAGATTAATAACTACTGTAGTTAGTATATAATGATGATGATTTATTATAATACAATAGTAGTATATTAGTGTTGGAAATTTCCAACATAATTCCGGGGGGAGAAAACCCGGGTCTCAGTGCAATGTTGAGTACTGACGTACCTATCCCGAAGTTAGTATTAAGGTTAGTATGTTAGTACGTTAGTACACACATAACGGATGTCCCGTAATTGTCAAGGACATACAAGAGTTTAAGTCTTGTAAAGGAACTCATGTTAAATGAAAAACATGGAATTGAGAATCATCTAAAGTTAATGACTACTAAAGCCTACAATATACTCCTTGACTAGTGTCGCGATGACATGTAACGGTTATGTTACTAAGTCTTAAAGTTTTGCAAACTCATAGATGCTCTAGATAAAATAATGTTATAGTTGATAGCCTACACAAACAAATTAAGAATTAAATCATACAATTTAAAGTAACTGAGAATCAACTGTGAGGTGAATGTCTTGGGTCATTGTGACTTGTAACTGATTTGTTACTTGACATCACAACACAGCATCATCATGATTACTCAAATTGGATGGGAAATTATTTGCTCTTAGACAGAGCTATAATAGGCTTGTAGTTTCTGTTTGCATTGTTGAGCAGCTGCTCTAGTTGGGCGGGTGCTCGGTGGATCAGAATTGTTGTCATCGGAAACTGTTGGTGAAGCTGGTTCTGATAAACACTCTCGTTCTGCTAATTCGAGAGGTACCAACTTCTCTAATGTCTTTAGGGTAGTAGTGCCTCGGCACAAAACTCGTACTACTCTCAGGATGCCTTGGTGATCTGGGTGGATAGCAACAATTTTGCCTATAGGCCATTCTGACCTTGGTTTGAGTTGAACTTTATTATAGGGGCTCGAAGCTCCATAGTGGTACTCTCGTAGGGCGGTGAGGTACTCTCGAGTCCACACCTCATTCCACCTTTCAATTACTCTCGAGAGATGTTGGTAACTTTCTGCTAAGTCACTCCTGGTTACATGGGAAGGGTCGACGGGGTCCTCTTCTGCCAAAGGTATCAGAGGACTCAGCAGGCCTCCATGTATTAAATGCGAGGGACTCAGAGGCTCTCTCTGTGAGAAATCATCTGATAGGTAAGTTAATGGGCGATTGTTGGCTCGTGCCTCTATTTCCACGACGAGTGTTTGAAGTTCGGAGTAACTAATTTTCTGTCGATGCAAGGTCTTCCTTAAACATTTCTTGACAGTCCCTATCATACGTTCGTAGAACCCACCTTGCCAGGGGGCTCTAGGAGCAATAAATTTCCAGTGGCATTGTCGTCTCTGCAGGACAGACTGCACTTCTGGATGATTCCATATCTCTCGTAGGCAGGCTTCTCCTGCCACAAAATTTGAACCATTATCAGATATCATTAGTTTGGGACAGGATCTGCGAGCTGCAAATCTACGAAAAGCTTGGATGAAGGCTTCGGCACTCATGTCAGAAGTCACTTCTAGATGTACGCCTCGTGTGGTAGCACACGTGAAGAGGCAAATATAAGCTTTCACTGGTATCTTATCTGGATTGCCAGTGAGAAGCAAGGCTCCTGTGTAATCGACACCAGTAGTCTCAAAGGACGAAGATGAACTACTCTTTCCTTAGGGAGTGGTGGAGGTCCTGGGTAAGGACACACTCGAGCGTCGTCTCTTTTGCAGATTACACAGAACTTAATGATTGATTTGACAGTTTGACGACCTTGAGGAAGCCAATATTTCTGTCTGAGGTCGGTGAGAGTGTCTAACACTCCGCCATGCAAAGTACCATATTGATGGTGATGTAAAACTAGAAGTTTTGTTATAATGTGATGACGTGGTAGAAGGATTGGATTCTTTGTATCCAAATAAATTTCTGCATGAAGCAGACGTCCTCCACACCTTAATATATTATGAGTGTTGGCATCATACCAGATACCTAGAGACTTGGTTAATTTATCTGGAAGATTTTCATATTCATTTCCATATGTCTCTTGTTGTGCACGTTTGATCCAGTAGAGGATAGGATTGGGAAACTTATGCCTGATTCCTATCTTAGCAAGAAAGTCAAACACATGTGCTGTCACTCTTAATAACTTACTCAAGTCAGAATAATTGTTAGGATTAATAGCTGAGATTCGATGAGGTTCTGGATCTTTCATGGGAGTAGTGATACTGGTCACTATGACTTGTGGTTTCTGTTTAGGCCACTGACCACTAACAAGCCATGAAGGTCCATTAAACCACATCGAAGACTTGATTAGCTTTTTTAATGTTAAACCTCGTGACAAGTCATCTGCAGGATTGTCTTTAGTGGGGACATGTCTGAATTTATATCCAGCAGATAATTCATGAATTTCCCTAACGCGATTACAAACGTAGGGAGTTTTATTGTTGTTATTTCTTACCCATTGTAAGACTGCCTCATTGTCTGACCACACTACGATTTCACCAAAGTGGATATTATTGAGTGTCTTGGTCAGGCAATGAGCCAATCTTACTCCCACCAGCAATGCAGTTAACTCCATTTGAGGTAAAGATCTCTTCTTGATTGGAGCAACTCTTGCTTTAGATGTGAGTAAAATTGATTGTGCACTATTGACTAAGTAGGCTGCAGCGCCATACGCTTTGCCAGAGGCATCGCAAAAAACGTGCAAATTTGTGGGTAAGTTTTGTACTGAAGCATTACGAGGAAATTTCAAAACACCTAATTGATTGAAATCCGTTGCGAGTATTTGCCACTTATCTTGCAACTCAATTGGCAACGGATCATCCCATCCCATATGTTTCTGCCAGCATTCCTGCATTAGGAGTTTGCCCCTTATTAATATAAGACTAAGTAAGCCTAAAGGGTCAAATGGTTGACTGACATAGGAGAGTAATTTTCTCATGGTAAGGGATGAATTATTGGTTCGTACTGACTTGACATTCATCTCATCAGTACCTGTGTTCCATTCCACGCCCAGAACTTTTGATTGATTAGGCACCTGATAACCCGGAAATTCTTTCTCGATTATCTGGTTTAATAAATTATTGTTTGAGGCCCATGATTGTAGTGGCATATTGGCTCCTAATAACTCATGGTTAGCCTCATGGTAAATTTCTACCAATTTAGAATTGTCATTTGTAGTTCCCTGGAAATTATCGACATACAAGTTGTCACTGATCTCTGTTTTATAAGGGCTATTTGACTTCCTCAAATGTGTATCTAATGTGGCTTGAAGTAGAAATGGGGAGGAAGTCGCTCCGAATAGCACAGAGGCAAACCCGTAGGTTATGACGTCACTGTTAGGATCCAGTGGGTCCTTAATCCAGAGAAATTTGGTGTAATTACGATCCTCCTCTTGCAAGCCTACTCTAAGGAAAGCTTTACTGATATCAGCAGTATAAGCAAAAATACCAGTGTGGAATTGTAACAATACATCATGTAGCCTTTGTGTTAGGCTAGGTCCCGTTTGGAGACATTCATTCAAGGACACGCTGTTTGCCTTCACTTTGGCACTACAGTTGAAGACAATACGTATTGGCGTTGTCAATGAATCTTTCACCACAGCGTGATGGGGTAAATAGTGACCTGTTTTTCGGTCATCATTATCAACAACTTCGATAAATTTACTATTGAGTTGTTGTGGAATTAACTGATGATACATGTTCAATTTGTCTGGTTGTTTCTTCAGCCGTATTAATTGTGACTGTAATTGAGAGGCTGCCATGAAATAATTAACTGGAAGTTGTGGATGATTCAACTTCTATGGCAATCTCACCCAGTATTGTTTGTCTTTATAGACAACTGTGTCCAGATATTGCTGGTAAGTCCACGTATCATCAGGGCTTGATTGTTCAGGGACAATACCTAAAGTGTCTAAATCCCACAGACGATGTACAGGTGGATCAGACTCATTATCTTCAGATATTTCTCTGAAATCTAGGGGTGACTGTTCCAAGCCTAGTCACGCCACTATTGAATTGTCAGTTTGTTTGTTGGTTGATGCTGTTTTTTGTTGGAAAGCACCGGTCCAGTAAGCAATTTTCCTCCAGCTGATGACAACAAATTCATTCCGTGTTGTCTGGTGCATCCCGTTATAAATTTATAATAATGGTCAGCGCCTATAAGTATACCAACATCTGTGAGGCAGTCAGAATTTATTTTGTAATCTGCTAGCCTCATGCGGTTTCGTTTAAGATATCTCGCAGTGCGAGCTAGTCCTGTGACCTGCAGGTCTGAAGGAAGTTTATCTACTACTACCGCTTGTATTGGACTAGTGGAAGATCCAAGTCTCACTAACACCTTGACTACTTAGTATTCACGAGGTCCACTATTAGTCAAGAACCCAGAAATATTCAGTCTCACACTTTTGGCAGGTTTTATTTTTAACTGCTCGACTAATTGTTGTGTGATGAAGGTTTTCTGTGATCCTTGATCAAAGAGACCTCTAGTGTTAACTCTAGACTTCCTATCAATTAATTTGAGTTGAGCTGTAGGCAGAGTAGTATTATTGCCTGACTCAGTAGCAAGTACATTTATTTCTTGATGTACCTTGCAATATTGTACTGTGGTAGAATTCATAGAATTCTCCCCAGGTGTCATAGATTGTGTAGAAGTTTTTCTAC
The DNA here is from genome assembly GCA_020271785.1 of Procambarus virginalis. NCBI lineage: Eukaryota > Metazoa > Arthropoda > Malacostraca > Decapoda > Cambaridae > Procambarus > Procambarus virginalis. The sequence continues at coordinate 73,894 of WNGS01159961.1, forward strand.
ATAAGGCATAAAGATGTACACCTTTGTTGCATCTACTGCATAACCGTAGCTGCACTACACATTTACTGGGATCATGAGAACCCATGCATTTGGTGCATCTGTGTAACTCTTGTAGTCGTTTAATCCTAGTATTAAAGTTAGGATAAACTGTGCATTTGTAGGTGACATGTTCTTGATCAAAGAACAGACACTTTCTCTCTCTGGCTGAATTTGTCCTTTTAGTAGACCTATCAGTTGTAACGTCAGAGGGAAATATAGAATAAATACCTACACTACCACTCCTTTTTTCAGTGGATGGAGTAGTCTTAGGTTTGAATTTATTGGACTTATTCAAAGTCGATTTGGTTTTGACTGAGTTGTCAATGTTAGGTGGTTTAGACTCAGGTTTAATCTTATCAGCCCCTCGAATATTTGCTCGAGAGTGAGAAACTCGGTTTTATAGTGTGAGCAGATTTCTGCTAAGATATTTCGAGGCAATTTCCTCTGCAAAAGTAACTTGATTGACCATTCTGAGGCTGGTACATCAACTTTAGTACCTAAAGCCTTCACTAGAGACTCTACTTGTATCCTGAAGCTTTGAAGTGAGTCTGGTCTGTTACTTGGTGCATTCAGATCCAGCAACTGGTAATAAAGGTTAGCTATACTCAACTCCTCGTTGCAATAGTTCAACTTTAGCAGTTTTATAGCTTCCTCATAATTACTCTCAGTGAGAGCTAGGTTATTTATGACCCTTTTAGCCTCCCCGTTGAGAAGACTAATCAGGTATGAGAATTTAGAAATTCTATCAAGAGAAGATTTCTTATATATATGAACTTCAAATGAAATCCAAAATGTGTCCCAATTTTCTTCATCCAGCCCTGCAAATGTAGGTAAGTCTAAAGTAGGTAGACGAACCTCAGGTAATTGATTACTGGATTGAGACATAGTATTATTTGTATTACATTGATGTTGTTTTACTATATTGCATAGTACATCAAGTTTATCTTGAGTCTCATCTTCATACTGGGAAATATCTGCTATAATTTGATCTATTTCCTCAGGATCAGTTTCAGTGGCATTCAGTGAGTTGAGATAAGACTGGATTGCAGATCTAACTTGATCAAATTTGAGATCAGCCACTCTCACTGATGTTTGTAGTCTATAGTAATCAATGTGAGTTGCTTTAGACAAGGTATCAGACTTATTAATTAGTCTAGTTAAATGACCTTTGAGGCCAATATAGGTTCTCCTTAATTGTTCAGGAGTAGCCATGTTGGCTTTAAGTCCAAGTTTCATAGGACTTGAATAAGTATTACTAATGAAGCTGGGGTACTTGCTCATTAGTTGACAAGTAATATTGAGTATAGCCTAAATTAATTCTGGCTAAATTAAACTCTACCTCACTTGAGGTTAAACGTACCTACCTAACAATAAGTAGCTAAAGATTTTGAGTAGTGCTTGAACTTCACCATTAACTTTCTTCCGGGTAGCTCATCTTTATCACCATTAGATGTAATGGTGATCATTCAGCAGTACTCAAAATGCCTACACACAAATAATGAGTACACAAATAATTAATATGGATATACTCTAATTAGAGTTACCATAAAGTTTGAATCCCACCCTTGATAGGGTCAGCACAAGAATGTATAATGTATGCACTACTAACTAGTTCAAGACTAGTTGTAAGAATTTCTACCTAAGAAACTACGAATTTATTTAGTCTGCATTTGTGCCAAATTCAGCACAATCACAGCCTAAATTCCTACCTAATAAAGGTTGGCATAAATTAATTTGTGGTGCAATAATGTGAATATAGTTGTGCTGTGTTTTTTTTTTTTTAGATTTTATAGTTTATATAAAGGTGCACTTGCACACACAGGTAAAAATACAATTATGTGCAATTAATTTGGCTTGCCAGCCACAGCCTTTTATAGTGGGTGATTGTGTTGACCAACTTGTCAACTACATTTGACCTAGACTCACCTGACAGGTGTACACCATCTCTTGCCAGGGTTTGCCTGTATGGTCTGGCTGTAAATTGAATGTAAGTTATGAGCTGTTGCTCCTGGTGACCTAAAGATTCTTACCTCAGTGCTAGGTATAGGTCTGAGTGTTGTGGGTAATTGACTGTGTCCCACGAGTGCTACTTTATACATGAGGCATAAGCAGCAAATAAAATGGTGTGAATTAGGCTAACCTATATGGTACACTGCCGGTAGCCACAAATAAAATGTGGTTAGTCTAGACTACTTCACACTGTGATTAGTTATGACTAATTAGTAATGTTAATTGGTATGTATCCGGTTCGTTAAGGACCATAATGTTGGGTATCTGTGGCTTGAACTCATATATTAAATTATTTGATTATTATGTTTAAATAAATCGAAGGACCACCCACTTTAGAAAAAAAGAGGGAAAACGAATAATAGTGATCATTAGAATGACACTAGAGAACCAGTGTCTATGGATACTAATTAAATGAATAATCACTTGAAAGTAATGAATACACTGTATTATTAATTAAAGTCAAAGCCTCAAATATCAACATTGGGGGGGGGGTATTTCTAGAAGTTCATATATATCTAGGAACCAGTGTGGTTTGTCACTAGTTCATTGTTGAGTTAATAACATAAAATGTAAACTAAAATAGATTCAAGACTATGATAAGTCAAATAATGAATATTAAAGAATATGAGTTATTGAACAACAGTAAAGCAAAACACATGAATTACCAAATCATCATTTCTGGCAAGAATTTATTCAATGTAAAGATCCTATATAAACTATATGGAAATCAGTAATAATCTTAGCTAAATTTATACGAAATGGGAGTCTTAGCTGTAAGACGATTTCTGTAACGCCATTTCGTCATTCGTCCTCGTGGTCACAGGATCCCAATAAAGAAAGAACCCGAGGTGAATATCATGAATGATGAGAAACAACTTGTCGACTCCTCGTATACACGCTGAAATCAGAGAAATTTAAATAGCATTTGATTAGGCTACGATTTATTTCAAATATTCATGAAAACGGAGAAATTGTGGAAATTCAACTAACGTTGTGTATTAGGTATCCTTGCTGTATAACGACAGACTACTCACAAATATACAACCCAAAAGATGCATCAAAATGAGAAAATATACTTAACATGAGCGTATCAAATACTGAGGTCTGCCGAAATCGCGTCAGCCAGTCCCAGGCGTCCACTGCTGTGTATGTGTAATTACGGGTCGTGGCTTCAATTGTTTACGCGTTATTAACTGGCCGGGCACTACAGAACACGTGGATAAGTAATTGTTAACTGTTAACCGGGTATCAACGTAATTCTTGTCGATAAAAACTCCCCAGTCACTACCACGTGTCTCGCCACTATTCATGCCAGGGATGCCTCGTGTGTAATGGTGTCTCCGCCTTCCCTTAACCCGTCTCTCACATTCACCACAGAAATTATTAATCACGAACAATTCTTTTCCGCGCAATTATGGATGTAATACGTTAATGAGAACAGGGTTGCAATTATAGGGACTTAAATATTATCATATTCTCGTTTAATGGTCTTAAGCGAGAAATGGAGATGATTTTAATTCTCCATAGCATTCGCACATAACAGATAAAACTGCTACTTGATAACAATTTCAGTTAATAACTCTCGGTTTTAGATTATCGGGAGTCATATTACCCGTAGATAATTATTAGACGGAATACTGATAATTTTAGAGAACCACATTCAATTCTCTAACACATTGGTAATAAACGTGTCTAACTAGACATTATCTGACGCAATGTTGCTACTCGATTTCATGAGAATTCTAGCACTAATACGCAGATGAAATGGTTTAATTTATGTTTACACTACTGTTAGTGAGATTAATAACTACTGTAGTTAGTATATAATGATAATGATTTATTATAATACAATAGTAGTTTATTAGTGTTGGAAATTTCCAACACTACGTCCAGCATGATTCCATATGCGCCTTAGTCGACTCAGCCCCGACATGGTCATAAGAATTGCAACCGGGAGTGATACTGCCCTCACACGGCTCCTGCAGCCTCTCCAAGACATAAAAAAAAGTCGACTATGGCACGTCTGGGATCATCCCGGACATATGTTCAAACCCTCATCACGGCCCTTGTGACTTAGTTCATTTGATATATCACGCTATTGTTAATTCTGTACGTAGTGTAGTGTAGATTTGTATATGTTACCAGTTTAGTTCCTGATCCTGGTAATGACAATATCTACTTGCTGTTCTGTTACTGTTTTCTCTTGTATAACTAATGTACTGTACTTTTCATGTTTACTTTTTAAAAATATATACTACCATTTTCAAATAAAGTTTTTAATAATTGATTTACATAATACCACCACTGGCTCTCTCGTTATGAGCAATAAGTTATCAAATAAGAACTGGTGGGATGTTGGATATCTTTAATGGTAATCTAATCTGAAATTTTTTTAACACGATATTCCTCAATTAATCTTACAATGGAAAATCGATTTGCATAATCTTTAGAGTTGGTATTCCACTTCAGTGGTATACAAGTGGTTTATCAAGGAAGGTTTATTTCAACACTTTACAGAAACCTCTAGAATCATGATGGTTCATGAATAATAACAATTGTGGTATCTGTTGACAGGCTTGACAGCCCTTCACAGGGCAGCCGCAGGTGGTCACGACAACACTGTGATGGACCTCCTCAACGCTGGAGCAGACATCAACGCTACAGATAAGTTTGGTAAGGATCACACTTAAGCATCCCAACATTATATACAACACTCATGTCACACAACACAGCAAACTTATGGTGTAACAAAATATAATTATTTTATAGTACAATATGTAGTACTAATAGTGTCAAAGTTTCCCAGCCTGTCTAAGAGACAATAAATGTTCAACATTTATTATTCAAAAAATATGCACTCAATAATAATCATACTGTAGTGCAACATATTACATATAATTTGGTACATAATTCACTATGTATATGAGCAAGCAAATTACTTAATTGTTCAAGTGACATACATTACAGAACATTTAGAATGACATACAACATAATACATTTATGGTATCACACAATACTCTTCATGTATGACACATCACACTACGTCAAGTATTGAACATATAATACACAACTTAAGGTGTTACACAATTCATATAGTGTCCCAAAACACATTTCAATTATGGCAGCAAACAATGCAATACACTTAATGTGTGACATATTTCAAAACACCTATGATAACAAACTACCATTATAGACATCAAATATGGTGTCTCTCAATACACAATGCTTATAAGGGCGCAAAACAAAGACAAACAAAAAGGTACCAAGTTTAAGTCACATTGAAACATATTCATTGTAGCACACAGTGCACAATATATGTGATGTCACCCCCACACACTACACTTATGACAACACCAAACAACCATGTAGATGATGACTCACAATTAGTCTGTTGTTTTAGATTCAGCTACTCAGAACGAAGTGTCCATGTAGCACGGGCTATAGTATAATTAGTCATTGATACCATTAGAATTTTGCTTGGAAATAAATAAATCGATACTTTTCCATTTTTAATAAGTACCAATTTGACAATTAAGGGGCCCCTGGTGCTTGTGTACTAAAACTTCCTCATACACAATTTTTTGTCAATAGTATCTTCATGGTAAATGCTCAAATTTTTCAGAATGGATCAACATCATACCATGAACAGAAAAAAGTAAAAAAAAAATCACAATTTCAAATTTGGTGTCAAAATATTAATATGTAACCATTTGTTCTTATATTCATCATGGTTTCAGAATGGCATATAACGTTCATGTTTCTTATAGCAAAATATTGTTCGAGAGTATAGTTTAATATAAAACATTTTTTTCAATATTGCCATCCAAATATGTTCAAAATTTGGACGGAAACAAATTATAACTCCAAACGTTATGGATTTATGACTAAACGAAAACAAGAAAATCTTAGAACTAAGAACTTTGCACATAATATGTAAAAATGGTGAGAATCGGTAAGAAACTGAATTTTTGACAGTGTCTGAAATTTGAAATTCCTGTTTTAGAGATAATTGAAGTTATCGCCAATGATTATGTAAGTTCTAAGTAATGAATTTTCTTGTATGTGTTAATCAACATTGCTTGGCATTCGTACTCGAATATGTGAAAGTTGTAGATCAATGTGTTGAAATAATATGAAGTAAATGAAAATGACGTATGAAATGATGTAAAGAAAAAATACCCCCCCAAAAAAACAATGTATAGGGATTGGTTTGGGATAAGAAACAAGTATTTTGCAGTAACTTTAATGCCCATACATAAGTGATAAAGCCCCATCTGGTCCTCATTCATTAATACAACCAAAAGAGACAAAGAGAATAGAGTTTGAAATCTGTAAATAAATCGGACCCCCCCCTTTAAAAAAGTCCCAACCTCTGCCACCTGTGGCTGATTAACATGTTGCCCAATTTCCTTCCAACTTCACATGCTTAGTGTCGGATATGCATTCTCCAAGATGTTGAAGTCACAACAAAATCCGCATAGAAATAAAGGGAAAAAAAAGTGATTGCGAGCTTTTCGTACAAAGGGGCATAAGAAATAGTGCCATTGGGCAATGTATTTATGTGATATATAATAAAATGCAGTATAATAACATACTAACATTATTATTAGTAGTGAAATATGGTCTTTAGGTGGCACCAGCAGTATATTTACTTTGTTGACCCTTTTGACTATTACATTTCTTCCCTTCCGTGGTGCCTCCTTGCCGTGGTGAGGGGCTCACGTACACCTTCCTGGGACCGGTGTGGGTTGCCTTTGCCCCCTCTTTGAGTGGTGTATGTGCTGAAGGGCACCACGTAGGGCCTTGTGAGCCATCGGACCACCCGCTGGAGGGGTCGCCCGTGAGGGGCCGCCCTCAGTGGATGGTCGGGTGTCCATACTGGGGCGATATTGGGAATGGGGCCTTAGCACCAGTGTGGGAGAATGGATGATGTAGTAGGACTCCTCTGTTGAAAAGGGGAAGCACCACTGGGGACGACGCGACCTTCCTGCACTGGCTCATGCTCGGCCTCCCTGGCTGCCCTGGTAGGTGGTATCTCTTGGTTCCAGGGCCCGAACCTGTGAAATTGTTTGCTGCATGGATAACGACACGACTTCTCGTACCCAGGCTCATGGGGTGGGCGCCTAGGCCCCTGAGTCGGACCGTCCTGGAAGACCGAGCTCTGTAGCCCCTGCTACAGGGCCCGGTTTAGGCCCAGACTGGACTCAACCTCCCTCCCTGCTTCCCTAATTGTAATAACCACCATTGTAATATTTATGATTGTAATAGTTTTGAACGCAACGCTTGTTGTAATAACTCTTTTCATACTTCTCTCTACTCATTCCCTTTATCCAATACCCCAGCTTAACAATGTTACAGTCCAGTATGACCCCTCACTGGACTGCCACGAATATAAACTGAATATTAAATGAGGGAGTCACAACAATAGTAGGGGTTATTAATTTATAACTAATACTTAAAATCATTAAAACACTGCCACCACCTTCCCAACATAAATGAATGTGTCAAAATTATTGTTTCCCCAGGAAGGAAGAGACTCAATAATCATGGAACTCAAAGGGGCAAGTAAATGAATCTTAAAGGATTAATACTGTAATCTTACTGAACTGAAAGGGAGATTCATGAGCGACTTTAATATTCATAAGATGGAGGGGAACACGGGAACTTTCCAAGTCAACACATAAAAATGGCAAAGTAGAAAAATATATAAAAAAGAACAAGGGAATTAACTGAATACCACTGGAACCAATGTATTTCTCTTTATTAATTGAGCACTTAAATTAAAATCAAATTTGAAAGGTGCTAGCACTTCCTAAGAGGCAAATTGGGTATCTACTGAGGACATGAATACTCAAGTGCACAATACCTTAAATCGCATTGAGGCTAAGATGTTGATGGCTTGCCTCCCACAGGTCAAGGGGACCTGTACCCCACTAAGCTCCAAGACACACTAACTAATCTTTTCCAAAAACGCTTACTAGTGGGACCGGCTCCACCCCCTAGTTCCTAGGCCCAAATTAACTCCGCCTATCTCAAGCCTATGGCCAATGGATTTAAACACGACTGGGTGATCTAGAATCCTGGCCAATGGCATGGACAGGCACTACCCTTTGGGGACCCCGCCTCCACAGGCCTCCATGTCGTCAACCAATCAGAATCAAGCTTGACCATAAGGGTCAATTCCTCTTGACAGAAAACTCAAATAACTGGGAAAGCACCAACGACTTTTCTGTAGGAAACGCCGGCTGGGCACCAACGTGTTACTTGAGAGCACAAGTTTATTGGCCCTAAGGTACTATTTCCAATTCGTCACTGGACAGATGGACAGGAGAGAGAGGGGAACAAGTGACTTCAAACTGTTTATGACCACAAGGGTCAGACCGTAACAAATGGAAGGGATGACCAAAGGGAGGAAAGGCAAGTGAGGGAAGGGAAGGGGAAGAGGAAGAGGAAGGGGGAAGGGGGAAGGGGGAGGGATAAGGGGAAGGAGAAGAAGCTATGGTCTGCATATACCATTACAACGACACGACTTCTCTTACCATGGCTCATGGAGTGGGCACCCACGGCCCCTGAGTCGGACCGTCCTGGAAGACCGAGCTCTGTAGGCCCTGCTACAGGGTGCCAGTTTAGGCCCAGACCGGACTCTTCCTCCCTGCTCCCCTCCATCCTCTATGGTTGGGTCGAGCCCTAAGCCTGCTGTGGTGACCGCCTCGTCCTCTTGCATTGCTCCATCTCTTATTGTGACTACTGCGCCTTATGACTTATCTCTCTCTAAAGGTTCTCATCACAGTCCCCGCCACGGCCACTCTCGTATGCTCCCTTAACATACTAATTCATACCATGCTTTGTTTGGTCCTGCTACGTGGACTAAGAACTTTGACCTCCATCCTTTAGATTCGACTCCTCCTGACGAATTTTCCCTTCATAGGCATCTTGTAGATTCAGTTGATACCTCTGTTACCTTCATCCCCACCCGTCTTGGTACCTGTGTCATTGCTGCTCCTGAGGATGCAGCCACTCGCTTGGCCGCCTTATTCTGCATTGGCGAGATCCTTGTTCGGGTCTCCAAGAACGCTCGGTTAAATGCCAGTGTTGGCACTGTTCTCCTCCCGCACCATGTTGCAACCGTTGTTAGAAATCTAAGACTGCCACGAGGATATCAAACATATCCTCGAGGCCCAGGGTCATTCTGTCCTTCAGGTGGATACGTTTACTTGTCCCCCTCGTGGTCATCGCCATCTGCCCCTACGTGTTGTGAAGATTACCTTTGATGGTTGGACCCTTCTGCCCTCTGTCATTCTTGCTGGTGCCAGACGCTCCATTCAGGAGTACATTCCATCTCATCTGCTCTGCAATAAGTGCTGGAGGTTTGGGCATGGTGCCCTCAAATGCTCTAGTCCTGTCTCCCTCTGTCCCTTGTGTGGTGGCGAGGGTCACTCTAAGTTGGAGTGCACTTCTCCCCAGGCCTGCTACCTCAACTGCGGTGAGGGCCACCCTACCTTCTCCCGCACGTGTATACGTTACAAACTTGAGGCAGCCGTCCTCAACTTGAAGCACTGGGACCGTTTGTCTTTTCCTGAGGCGAGGCGCCAAGTTCATCGTCTCCCCCCTTTCGCTGGCGTCTCTTATGCTCGCGTGGTGCACTCTTCCTCTCCTCGTCCTTCCCACCTTCCTCAGTCTCACAACCGTTTCCAGGCCTTAGACCCGGACACGCCCACCACCTCCTCCCCTGTTTCTTTCCATTCTGTCCCGAATCGTCCGCCTCCTGGTTCTCTGTTTAGGGTTCCCCCTTTCTTTCTACCCAGTCTGTCATGTCTCCTGTGTCTTCTTTCTCCTCTCCCTCTGGCCCTCCTTGCCGTCATTCTCCTCTGTCTCTTGGCTCTCCACGCCGCCTGTTTGTGTAGGCCGATGTCCATCGCTCTCCTGGTGGTTATGTTTTTTGCTCTCGTTCTGCTTCTCCTATTGAGATGCTAGAGTCTGTTGCCCAGTACATTGCTGCTGGGACATCTGTCTCTTTGAGTCGGAAGTGGAAACCTGGCTCCTCTCCTTCCTCCTCCCCAGTCGGTAAGAAGGCTTTGCTTTGTTCTTCGCCCCCTATCTCTGATTCTATCGTTTCTTCCCCTCCCGCTTTGGTGGTAGAGCCCTTGTTCGTACTTTGGAGGTTTCTTTGGCCCGCAGTCCCGTCTCGGTTACTGCCCTTGCTGAGGTGCGCTCCCCTCTTTCTGCCCCTCCTCCTGCTCTCCTTGCCCGCCCCTCTCGGTTGTCTCCTCCCTCTCCTCCTCCTCCGGACCCTGCTCGTCCACCTCTGGTCTGTCCTCCCGCTCATATCCCTCCTTCTTTACTCAGATTACCCATGCCCCCTAACCCAAACTTCGCTGACCCTGATCCTGACCCTGTGCTTCTTTAACGTGCTGTGTTCCTTTTTCATCTTTCTTTCTTCTTTGTTCTCTGTTGCTATCCTTTCTCTTTTTGTCTATGTCTATTCTTCAGTGGGACATCCGTGGATATTACGCCAATTTCCTTGACCTCCAACTTCTAATTTCACAGTTTTTGTCCCTTTGTGTCTGTCTCCAGGAGCAGATGCTTGGTGCTCGTCCTGGTCGCTTCCGTGGCTGTTCTTTTCTCTCCCCCTCCCCCCCAGCGACATCTGGGGCCCATAATTCTTCTGCTCTCTTGATTCGCTCCGATGTTCCCTTTGTCCCCTTACTTTTTTATCTCGCCTCTCCACTGTTCTGCTGCCTGTGTCTTTGTGCGTAAATGGTACACGGTTTGTTCCATTTATCTCCCCCACTTTCTCTTCCTGATCATAAACACCTCCTAGACTCCATGCCGGAGCCTGTGCTCCTGCTGGGTGATTTCAATTGTCAAAATGCCCTTTGGGGTAATGTGCTGACAAACACCCAGTGGTCGCTTCCTTGAACCTTACATCCTCTCTTCTTCCCTGTCTCTTCTGAATTCTGGTGAGCCCACTCATTTGGACTCTCGGACTCGCTCTCTTTCCTGTCTCGATCTTTCTCTGTGCTCGTCATCCTTTTACTTAGATTTCGAGTGGCAGGTTCTTGATGGCCTCCATGTCAGTGACCATTTTCCTATCCTTGTTACCTTTTTCTCTTTTCACCCTCCTCTCGCTTTCCCTAGATGGCGGTTTGCCGAGGTTGACTGGCACCTCTTTACTCTCCGTGCTACTATTTCCGACTTCTCCATTCTGCCTCTCCCTCGTACCCTCCTTCTTTTTCATGACACTGTCTTCGACGCTTCCCCCCGTTCTATTCCTCGCTTTTCCTCTCTGTAAACGTGGAAGTGTGTTCCCTGGTGGAATGTAGACTGTGCTTGGGCTGTCCACTATAAGTTTGCATTCTGGAAGAGCCACCGCCGCCGGCAGACGGTTGAGTCTTTACTTTTGTTTCGGGAGGCAAGAACAGTGGCCCATAGGACCATCCGTGCGGCTAAACGTGCATGCTGGATGTCTTATGTCTCCACCGTTACGTCCGAAACTCCTCTGCCACTGGTCTGGAAGCGTATCCGCAAGATAGCGGGTAAGTTCGCTCCTGATGTTTCGCCGGTCCTTCGCCTCGGTGGTGCTCTTGTGGCGGACCCGTTGCAGGTCACAACCGAACTGGGTTCCCACTTTTCATCTGTTAGTTCTGGTTCTCATCTTCCCAAATCCTTCCTTCTTCGTAAGCCTATTCTTGAATCTCGTCCTTTAGATTTCTGTACCCATCTTCGCCTTCCCTATAATGATCCCTTCTCTCTCTCTCTGAGTTTCAGTCTGCCGTAGTGCGGTTCTATGGCGGCAGGCTTCGATGGCATTCATTATGAGATGCTTCACCATCTTCCTCCGTGCACGTCTCAGTAATTACTGAGTCTGTACAATCGGGTCTGGGAGTCATAGTCAGTCCCTGAGGATTGGCTCGATGGTGCTGTCTTCCCTGTCCGGAAACCAGGGTCTCTCGGGTCATCCCAAGGACTTCCGCCCTATTGCCCTCACGAGTTGTGTCTGCAAGCGTTTTGATTGTATGGTTAACTTTCGTTTGATGTAGTTCTTAGAGCACTATCACCACATCTCCCTTCTCAATTTGGTTTTCGCAGGTGTCGCAGCACAACGGATGTCCTGTTGAACTTGGTGGTCTATATTCGTACTGCTTTTGCAGTACTTTTGCAAAGACCTCCGTTGTTGCCGTCTTTTTTTGTGTGTGGAAAAGGCTAACGACACTACCTGGCAGTATCATATTCTGTCCCAACTTCATTCTTTTGGCTTCGGGGGAATATCCCTCTCTTCCTCCAAAGTTTCCTCTCTTCGTTCATTTCGTGTGAGGCTTGGTATCACTCTCTCTGCCCCTTTTAGGCAGTATGAGGGTGTACCCAAGGTTAGTGTTCTAAGAACTATTCTTTTTCTAGTTGCCCTCAACGGTCTTCTTCCTCTCTTCCTTCTGGCGTCTTCTCCGCTCTCTATGTTGACGATCTTACCCTTTGCTGTCAGGGTGATGATTCACCTCTCTTCAACGGCGGGCTTCAACTTGCGATTGATGCTGTGTCGTCTTGGGCCACCGATCATGGCTTCAAGTTCTCTGCGTCTAAGACGTGTGCTATGACTTTTACTCGGAAGCATGTCGTTCTTCGTCCCTCTTTCTTGTTTTATGGTCAACCACTTGTGTTTCAGGGATTCCACTAAGCTTTTGGGGTTAATTTTGACAACTCTTTGTCTTTGTCGCCCCATATTCTTACCTTCGAGTTGAATGCTCTAAGGCCCTTAACTCACTTTAGGTTTTGTCCCATACTTCTTGGGGAGCAGATAGGCGCACGCTCCTTTATTTGAACTCCTCTCACGTCCTGTCTAAACTCGATTATGGTTGCCCTGCATACTCTCTGCTTCTGCTTCTACTCTTCGCCGTTTGATGCTTTGCACCATACTGGGTTTCGTCTCAGCTCTGGTGCCTTTCGTTCGACTCCTGCCCTCAGCTTGTATGTTGACACTGGCTTCCTCTCTCTCCAGGACCGCCGTGATCGCTACTGTCTTCTCTATCTTGCGCGGTCCTTACAACATCCTTCCTCTCGCTTCTGTCGTGCTTTAACTTTTACCCTCCTGTGGTTCCTGTTCCTCTTTATCGCCTTCCTCAGTCTGTCCGACTATCTCGCTTACAGGATTCTCTTTCCGTTCGTATTTCTAATGCTTCTCCTCGTATTGTTCCTTCCTTGCCCCCGTGGAGAGTACCTCCTCCAAAGTTTTGTAAATCCATGATCCGCATCACTAAAGCTTTTACTCCTCCTACGGTTCTGAAACGCCTTTTCCTTGAACACTTTCTTCGCACTCCACTCTATTTCCATCTTCTCTGATGGGTCTAAGTCTACGAACGGTGTGGGCTACCCTGTTGTTTTTCCTGATTCGCACTTATATGTGTCGCCTCCCTTCGGAGGCTAGCATCTTTACTGCAAAACTTTATGCTATTCTCTATGCTCTCCGTTTCTTGCTTTCTCATTGTTGATCCTCCTTTGTAGTTGTAGTTGACTGTTACGGCCACTATGGTCGCAACCGGGTTCTTTGCTGGAGAAACCAAAGTACTAGTATCCGACCCAAGTCGGTAGTGGCTTCAAGGAGTGGCTTGGTAATGCAAATAAAACACAAGAGGGTAGTTGAAGGAATACGACACTTCATTAATTTTCAAATATTCACATATTATTACTTTCCCATCACCTTAAATAGAATCATAAACGAAGTATTACTACACTGATATATACATGTGTCGCTCTCGTAGGACACTCAGCACTCCTTGATGCTCATGCAATGTAGCCTTGTCAACTTCCGTGTTTCTCATCAACACAGTACCGTCCTCAACCAGTACTGGGAAAAACACAACGAGTCTACCCTAGCCATGGGCCAGCCTATCTT
>WNGS01159961.1:104714-136013 GCA_020271785.1 Procambarus virginalis
AACTGGCATTTAACCGAGCGTTCTTGGAGACCCGAACAAGGATCTCGCCAATGCAGGATAAGGCGGCAAAGCGGGTGGCTGCATCCTGAGAGGGAGCAGCAACGACACAGGTACCAAGACGGGTGGGGTTGAAGGTAACAGAGGCATCTACTGAATCTACAAGATGCCTATGAAGGGAAAATCGTCAGGAGTCGAATCTAAGGATGGAGATCAAGTTCTTAGTCCACGTAGCAGGACCAACAAAGCATGGTATGAATTAGTATGTTAAGGGAGCATACGAGAGTGGCCGTGGCGGGGACTACGAAGAGAACCTTTAGAGAGAGATGGGTCATAAGGCGCAGTAGTCACAATAAGAGATGGAGCCGTGCAAGGGGACGAGGCGGTCACCACAGCAGGCTTAGGGCTCGACCCAACCACAGAGGATGGAGGGGAGCAGGGAGGAAGAGTCCAGTCTGGCCTAAACCGGGTCCTGTAGCAGGGGCTACAGAGCTCGGTCTTCCAGGGCGGTCCGACTCAGGGGCCTGGTCGCCCACTCCATGAGCCTGGGTAAGAGAAGTCGTGTCGTTGTAATGGTATATGCAGACCATAGCTCCTTCCTTTTCCCCCTTCCCCCCCCCTCTTCCTCTTCCCCTTCTCCTCCCTCGCTTGCCTTTCTTCCCTTTGGTCATCCCTTCCATTTGTCACGGTCTGACCCTCGTGGTCATAAACAGTTTGAAGTCACTTGTTCCCCTCTCTCTCCTGTCCATCTGTCCAGTGACGAATTGGAAATAGTACCTCAGGGCCAATAAACTTGCTCTCAAGTAACACGTGGGTGCCCAGCCGGCATTTCCCACAGAAAAGTCGTTGGTGCTTTCCCAGTTATTTGAGTTTTCTGTCAAGAGGAATTGACCCTTAGGTCAAGCTTGATTCTGATTGGTTGAAGACATGGAGTCCTGTGGAGGCGGGGTCCCCACAGGGTAGTGCCTGTCCATGCCATTGGCCAGGATTCTAGATCACCCAGTTGAGTTTAAATCCATTGGCCATAGGCTTGGGATAGGTGGAGTTAATTTGGGCCTAGGAACTAGGGGGGGAGCCGGTCCCACTGGTAAGCATTTTTGGAAAAGATTAGTTACTGTGTCTTGGAGCTTAGTGGGGTACAGGTCCCCTTGACCTGTGGGAGGCAAGCCATCAACATCTTGCCTCAGTGCGGTTTAAGGTATTGTGCACTTGAGTATTCATGTCCTCAGTAGATACCCATTTTGACTCTTAGGATGTGCTAGCACCTTTCAAATTGATTTTAATTTACGTGCTCAATTAATAAAGAGAAATACATTGGTTCCAGTGGTATTCAGTTAATCCCCTTGTTCTTTTTATATATTTTTCTACTTTGCCTTTTTTATGTGTTGACTTGGAAAATTCCCGTGTTCCCCTCCATCTTATGAATATTAAAGTCGCTCATGAATCTCACTTTCAGTTCAGTAAGATTACAGTATTATCCTTTAAGATTCATTTACTTGCCCCTTTGAGTTCCATGATTATTGACTCATTCCTTCCTGGGGAAAAATAATTTTGACAAATTCATTTATGTTGGGAAGGTGGTGTCAGTGTTTTAATGATTTTAAGTATTAGTTATAAATTAATAACCCTATTCTTGTTGTGACTCCCTCATTTAATATTCAGCTTATATTCGTGGTAGTCCAGTGAGGGGTCATACTGGACTGTAACAGTGTTAAGCTGGGGTATTGCATAAAGGGAAAGAGAGTAGAGAGAAGTAAGAAAAGAGTTATTACAACAAGGTAGCGTTCAAAACTATTACAATCATATATATTACAATGGTGGTTATTACAATTAAGGGAGCAGGGAGGAAGAGTCCAGTCTGGGCCTAAACCGGGCCCTGTAGCAGGGGCTACAGAGCTCGGTCTTCCAGGACGGTCCGACTCAGGGGCCTAGGCGCTACCCCATGAGCCTGGGTAAGAGAAGTCGTGTCGTCATCCATGCAGCAAACAATTTCAAAGGTTTGGGACCTGGAACCAAGGGATACCACCTACCAGGGCAGCCAGTGCAGGAAAGGCACGTCGTCTCCAGCGGTGCTCCCCCTTTTCAACAGAGGAGTCCTACTACATCATCCATTCTCCCACACTGGTGCTAAGACCCCATTCCCAATATCGCCAAAGTATGGACACCCGACCATCCACTCAGGGCGGCCCCTCACGGACGACCACTCCAGCGGGTGGTCCGATGGCTCACAAGGCCCTACGTGGTGCCCTTCAGCACATACCACCCCAAAGAGGGGGCAAAGGCAACCCACACCGGTCCCAGGAAGGTGTACGTGAGCCCCTCACCACGGCAAGGAGGCACCACGGAAGGGAAGAGAGGTAATAGTCAAAAGGGTCAACAAAGTGGATATACAGCTGGTGCCACCTAAAGACCATATTTCACTACTAATAATAATCTTAGTATGTTATTATGCTGTATTTTATTATATATCACATAAATACATTGCCCAATGGCAATATTTCTTATGCCCCTTGTACGAAAAGCTCGCAACCACTTTTTCCCCCTTTATTTCTATGCGGATTTTTTTGTCACTTCAACATCTTGGAGAATGCATATCCTACACTAAGCATGTGAAGTTGGAAGGAAATTGGGCAACATGTTAATCAGCCACAGGTGGCAGAGGTTGTGACCTTTTTTTAAGGGGGGGGGGTACAATTTATTTACAGATTTCAAACTCTATTCTCTTTGTCTCTTTGGTTGTATTAATGAATGAGGACCAGATGGGGGCTTTATCACTTATGTATGGGCATTAAAGTTACTGCAAAATACTTGTTTCTTATCCCAAACCAATCCCTATACATTGTTTTTTTTTTTCTTTATTTCATTTCATACTTCATTTTCATTTACTTCATATTATTTCAACACATTGATCTACAACTTTCACATATTCGAGTACGAATGCCAAGCAATGTTTAATAACACATACAAGAAAATTCATTACTTAGAACTTACATAGTCATTGGCGATAACTTCAATTATCTCTAAAACAGGAGTTTCAAATTTCAGACACTGTCAAAAATTCAGTTTCTTACCGATTCTCACCATTTTTACATATTATGTGCAAAGTTCTTAGTTCTAAGATTTTCTTGTTTTCGTTTAGTCATAAATCCATAACGTTTGGAGTTATAATTTGTTTCCGTCCAAATTTTGAACATATTTGGATGGCAATATGAAAAAAATGTTTTACAGTAAACTATACACTCAAACAATATTTTGCTATAAGAAACATGAACGTTATATGCCATTCTGAAACCATGATGAATAAAATAACAATTGTTTACATATTAATATTTTGACACCAAATTTGAAATTGTGATTTTTTTTTTTTACTTTTTTCTGTTTATGGTATGATGTTGATCCATTCTGAAAAATTTGAGCATTTACCATGAAGATACTATTGACAAAAAATTGTGTATGAGGAAGTTTTAGTACACAAGCACCAGGGGCCCCTTAATTGTCAAACTGGTACTTATTAAAAATGGAAAAGTATCGATTTATTTATTTCCAAACAAAATTCTAATGGTATCAATGACTAATTATACTATAGCCCGTGCTACATGGACACTTCGTTCTGAGTAGCTGAATCTAAAACAACAGACTAATTGTGAGTCATCATCTACATGGTTGTTTGGTGATGTCATAAGTGTAGTGTGTGGGGGTGACATCACATATTGTGCACTGTGTGCTACAGTGAATGTTTCAATGTGACTTAAACTTGGTACCTTTTTGTTTGTCTTTGTTTTGCGCCCTTATAAGCATTGTGTATTGAGAGACACCATATTTGATGTCTATAATGGTAGTTTGTTATCATAGGTGTTTTGAAATATGTCACACATTAAGTGTATTGCATTGTTTGATGCCATATTTGAAATGTGTTTTGGGACACTATATGAATTGTGTAACACCTTAAGTTGTGTATTATATGTTCAATACGTGACGTAGTGTGATGTGTCATACATGTAGAGTATTGCGTGATACCATAAATGTATTATGTTGTATGTCACTCTACATTTTCTGTAATGTGTGTCACTTGAACAATTAAGTAATTTGCTTGCTCATATACATAGTGAATTATGTAGCAAATTATTATGTAATATGTTGCACTACAGTATGATTATTATTGAGTGCATATTTTTTCTGAATAATAAATGTTGAACATTTATTGTCTCTTAGACAGGCTGGGGAACTTTGACACTATTAGTACTACATGTTGTATTATAAAATAATAATTATATTTTGTTATACCATAAGTTTGCTGTGTTGTGTGACATGAGTGTTGTATAATGTTGGGATGCTTAAGTGTGATCCTTACCATACTTATCTGTAGTGTTGACGTCTGCTCCAGCGTTGACGAGGACCTTCACAGTGTTGTCGTGACCACCTGCGGCTGCCCTGTGAAGGGCTGTCTTGCCTGTCAACAGATACCACAATTGTTATTATTCATGAACCATCATGATTCTAGAGGTTTCTGTAAAGTGTTGAAATAAACCTTCCTTGATAAACCACTTGTATACCACTGAAGTGGAATACCAACTCTAAAAATTATGCAAATCGATTTTCCATTGTAAGATTAATTGAGGAATATCGTGTTAAAAAAATTTCAGATTAGATTACCATTAAAGATATCCAACATCCCACCAGTTCTTATTTGATAACTTATTGCTCATAACGAGAGAGCCAGTGGTGGTATGTAAATCAATTAAAAACTTGATTTGAAAATGGTAGTATATATTTTTAATAAGTAAACATGAAAAGTACTGTACATTAGTTATACAAGAGAAAACAGTAACAGAACAGAAAGTAGATATTGCCATTACCAGGATCAGGAACTAAACTGGAAACAACATATACAAATCTACACTACACTACGTACAGAATTAACAATAGTGTGATATATCAAATGGACAAAGTCACAAGGGCCGTGATGAAGGTTCGAACATAAGTCCGGGATGATCCCAGACGTGCCATAGTCGACTTTTTTTATGTCTTGGAGAGGCTGCAGGAGCCGTGTGAGGGCAGTATCACTCCCGGTTGCAATTCTTATGACCATGTCGGGGCTCAGTCGACTAAGGCGCATATGGAATCATGCTGGACGTAGGTTCGAACCTCATCACGGCCATTGTGGATTTGTTCATATACCAATCTTTTCAATGCTGGCAAGACTAAACAGATGTACAGCAATCTAAATACAAAATTATGTTTTAGGCAAAAATTGAGTGACAGTTATCTAAAAATTTCAAAGATGATATATTGTAAAGATACCATATATATCACAAATATAAGGTAATGAGACAATTTGTCATAGAACTAATATAAACTAATCATACCATGACATTGAATATATTAGCACAGCCTCAGTTTTAACATGAACACATTCTGTACCTATCCTGCCTCAAAATCACCACAAACACACAGTCCATGTAGCCTCAGTCTGACTCTAGTTGGACTAAAAATGCCTGCCAGTAATCCATCTTTATGTAACATTTTTCCTTTAATCATGCCAAATATCCAGCAGGGGGATCTCATCGAGTAAAGATATTCGAACCCCACAATAGATGAACTTACTAGCGTGAACCGATAGCTCTAGCCTTGAAATTGATTGTTGACCAGACCACACACTAGAAGGTGAAGGGACGACGAGGTTTCGGTCCGTCCTGGACCATTCTCAAATCGATTGTCTTGAAATTGACCTTCAATAAGTGTCATACGATATAAAGGCTCAGCAATAAAATATTGGTAATACTAGCCTGAGGTAAGAAAATCATTGTTGCTATCATTTAACCAAATTAACTATTATTGGAATCTAAATGTTGCGATTTAACGATACTTGAGGGAGAAAAGAGAAATATTGTTGCCATTATCAGTTAAGAAAGATAACCTTTGTAGATGCACTAAACACCACCATTCGTTACTTTACAATGCTAGCTATTTACATGAACAACTAGATGTTATCTTCACGAATTAATAATATAGTAATTTATGATATCCTGCTTCACAATAGTTGACATCAAACCATACTGTTACGAGCCTTTTCGTAACCGGGTTCTTTTAAAACTATGATCCTGCTCAAGTTCAGAGGTCCCTAACACTAAAAAATTACCGTTCCTTGTGGATTTGTTCACTTGATGCATCACGCTATTGTGATTTCTGTGTGTATATATCAGTGTGTTGTTGTATTTTAGAAGAAACTGAAGCTGCTAACCATTTAGTTCCATTTAGACACTCTCGGTCTCAATGTTTAAATTGGACGTTAGAAATTTTAGATAGTATTTTCAACTTGAATGACAGGACTAACAACTAAGAAGTATATATATCGTTTTCCTTTCAGCCATCGTTGGGATGCGGAAAAAAACGGCCTTTTATTCCACTGGGGGAAGCCCTAATATACATAAATAACCATCGACTAAAAGTACTAATACCCTTTGATAGTAAAAGATTAATTAAATGTAAAATTAACAAAAATAAAAGTAAATCGATTTTACCACGATGACTCATACTGTAAGTTGGTTAACAACAACCACATCAACAAAGAATACTGTAAATCCTCAACAACCGCCTCATTTATTACCCCAGCCGCATGTTGCAGAGTTGAGAACAGCTAACAGAATACATGAAGATTCTAACTGGGGGTCCATTAACAACTACTCATGGGCAACATAATAAGAATACAGAAATAACACCAGAAAAAGTCAATGTCGGTAAGAAAATGACAAATTGGGCTATTTCTATTATGTATCTCTCTTTGTTGATTGGTTTTATTAGTCACGTTTTATCTACTAGGAACAAATATATATATAAATCATTATTGTCATTATTAATTTGTATTATTGCTCTTTTATTAATTACATTTATATTAACCTATCATCAATATCAATACAAATCAATTGTTTCTTATGCCCAGAAAATAGCCCCTCCAGCTAAACAACTTATAAATTTATTAAATAATTAAATTTCCTGACACTTATTATTTTTGCTTCCTGATTCTCATCAACAATTTACACTTAAGTTTCCCCTCCACTTAATAGAAAGTCACCGCTCTCCACATAATATTATTAATAAGAATGGAAAGGCAGTACTTACTGCCATACTGAACCCAAACCACCATCATCTATCACAACATGCGTGGGAATAAACCAGGCCTGAGAGATGGTAATGTATATCCACCTAATAAACGAGTTGTGAATACAGCGCATACAGCGACCTGACTCCAGCATGTACCATAAAAGTTTAAAAACGAGCAAAGATAATTTAAACAATTATTTTATTGTGTTTAAGGCTGATCTCAATAATCCAAAAATTTTGCTAGAAATTACCTACTTAATATTGTCTACTACATTAAGGAACTCCCCAAAATGCTGTGCATAATAGTGGCTTTATAAAAATGTAAACACATCATGCTATGTACTCTCACAAACCAAATGTAACTTATTGTATAAATATAAATAAAGAAATAAATAAATTATATATGACAATAATCCTTTAACTATTGACATTGCCATTGGCTTATATCCCGATAAAAACATCAACAAATATTTGAATCTACCACCCTTTAAAAAAGAACTTAATCATTAATAGGTAAAGTGATATGTAATATGTTAACAACAGCAAACCTTATAAAACATTATATCTCAATACCTCTCTTAATATCATTCCAATTGCGTTTTAAATACTTTTTGAGATGAACTCAACATTATAAGAAAGAGTTGGTGTCTTGGTAAAGCTATTAAGCACATTAAAAATAATATTCTATGGTTCGTTTTCATTTTGAGACTTCATGAATTTCTCTGAAAGAAAACAGGCGATCGTTTGCCTGGCTCTCCAGGCGATGATGCCCAGCACACTGAGTTGGCCTGACATTTCTTGTGATAGCCCACCCACACTAAAATTAATTGTCAATATATGGGCACACAGCGACCTGTCTCCAGCATGTACCGTGCTGGAGACAGATGATGGTCGTGATGGTCAAGTGGTTTAACGCTTCCCTGTACATACCGGTTGCGTTGGTCCTGGGAGTATGGGATCGAGTCACTTCTGGGGTGTGAGTTTTCAGTTGTATCTAGTCCTGGGGACCATTCAGGCTTGTTTGCATTTGTGTTCCTCACGTGTTGTCCCAAAAAATGAGGTGATTTGATAAAATGCTATGCCCAAGATTACCATCCGAGTGCCGGCGGGGAAGTGGTTCATATAGCCTCGGCTATCACTTCCTTATGTCCGGTCGTGATGGTCAAGTGGTTTAAGGCGTCCCTGTACATACCAGTTGCGTTGCTCCTGGGAGTATGGGTTCGAGTCACTTCTGGGGTGTGAGTTTTCAGTTGTATCTAGTTCTGGGGACCATTCAGGCTTGTTTGCATTTGTGTTCCTCACGTGTTGCCCCCCAAAAATGAGATGATTTGATTAAATGCTATGCCCAAGATTACCATCCGAGTGCCGGCGGGGAAGTGGTTCATATAGCCTCGGCTATCACTTCCTTATGTCCGGTCGTGATGGTCAAGTGGTTTAAGGCGTCCCTGTACATACCAGTTGCGTTGCTCCTGGGAGTATGGGTTCGAGTCACTTCTGGGGTGTGAGTTTTCAGTTATATATATATATATATATATATATATATATATATATATATCCCGTACCTAGTAGCCAGAACGCACTTCTCAGCCTACTATGCAAGGCCCGATTTGCCAAATAAGCCAAGTTTTCATGAATTAATTGTTTTTCGACTACCTAACCTACCTAACCTAACCTAACCTAACTTTTTCGGCTACCTAACCTAACCTAACCTAAAAAGATAGGTTAGGTTAGGTTAGGTAGGGTGGTTAGGTTCGATCATATATCTACGTTAATTTTAACTCCAATAAAAAAAATTGACCTCATACATAATGAAATGGGCAGCTTTCTCCTTTCATAAGAAAAAAATTAGAGAAAATATAGTAATTCATGAAAACTTGGCTTATTAGGCAAATCGGGCCTTGCATAGTAGGCTGAGAAGTGCGTTCTGGCTACTAAGTACGACATATATATATANGGACTTGATGAAAAAAAACGTAAATTTGACCCCTCACTAGCTCTGGGGCTCTTGGGAGGTGGTGATCTTTGGAGTGTTGAAATGCCCCAAAATTACCATCTCTTTTAAGGGTCTGAGCGTGGTGGAGTGGCTAAGGCGTTACCTGTCATGCCAGGTGGCTGGAAGGCTTCTGTGCTGGCTAGGGTTCGAGTCTCTGGTGGGAAAGTGTTCTATAGTTGAATAACTACTCTCGCGTGTTTAGGCGAGTTGGGCATTAAGCATGGACACAGTGTATTCCCATATCAACAGGGACTTGATGAAAAACGTAAAATTTGACCCCTCACTAGCTCTGGTGCTCTTGGGAGGTGGTGATCTTTGGAGTGTTGAAATGCCCCAAAATTACCATCTCTTTAAGGGTCTGAGCGTGGTGGAGTGGGCTAAGGCGTAACTGTCATGCCGGTGGCTGGAAGGCTTCTGTGCTGGCTAGGGTTCGAGTTCCTGGTGGGAAAGTGTTCTATAGTTGAATAACTACTCTCGCGGTTTAGGCGAGTTGGGCATAAGCATGGACACAGTGTATTCCCATATTCACAGGGACTTGATGAAAAAACGTAAATTTGACCCCTCACTAGCTCTGGTGCTCTTGGGAGGTAATGATCTTTGAGTGTTGAAATGCCCCAAAATTACCATCTTTTTAAGGGTCTGAGCGTGGTGGAGTGGGCTAAGGCGTTACCTGTCATGCCAGGGGCTGGAAGGCTTCTGTGCTGGCTAGGGTTCGAGTCTCCTGGTGGGAAAGTGTTTCTATAGTTGAATAACTACTCTCGCGTGTTTAGGCGAGTTGGGCATATATATATATATATATATATATATATATATAATATATATATATATATTTCAAAATGGAAGGGAGTACGATCTCTGGCTGGAAGAAGGGGGACTCATAGCCTCGGAGGAAGGAAATGACACATTTAGTACTTGCCTCTTTAGTACAAGCTTGTACTAAAGAGGCACCCTTTTGAGCCGGATGGGCACATGTATAAATAAGTAGATGGGGTCGCCAGGGTTCTCCCCTAGGTGTCCTGTTTGCGAACTTCTACATGGGTACCATCAAACAAAATCTCTTAGTCGATATGACTTGAAACCGGCCATATACTGCGGTATGTTGACGACATTTTTACACAGGTACCTGATGTCAGACATCTGCAGGAGCTGAAGGAGGCATTTGAGCAGAATTCCGTGGTTGCGTTTCACTTACGTGATGGAGAAGGATGGGAAACTAACCTTTCTAGATGTAACAGTCATGGAAAAGAGCGGAGGTTTCCACACTGCAGTCTACACTAAGGAAAAAAACATAGGATGTGCCTCAATTCCAACAGTGACTGAAGAAGACAGGTACAAGAGGAGTGTTGTTAACGCTTATGTCGACCGTGCTCTCAGCCGCAGCTCAGGATGGAAGCAAGTCGATGAAGAACTCTGTAGGGTAAGGCAGGTCCTAGTCGACAACGGCTTCTCCAATGGTTTCGTTGAAGAACATCATAAGAAGGAAGGTGAAACGCCATGCAACCTCTGAAGAGACAACTAACACAACACTGTACGACCTATTAGACTATTTTACAGGAACTTTTTCCACAGCTCATAAAACGAAAGAAAGGGTCCTGAAAGATTTTGTTAATAGAAACGTTATTCCTACAGACAAAAAATCAGAAGATACAATTGACGATTTACTATAAAACCAAGAAAAACTGCCAGCCTACTCAAGAGAAAACTCTCCAGACACAAAGCAGAACACTTTGAAAGAGACCAATGTCGTCTATGCCTTCAAATGCCCACTTGGGTTTTGAGGCACTTGAGGCACATAGGAATGTGCCTCAATGCCACTTGGGGATTGTAACCCTCAAAGAACTCAGTATATAGGCAAGACAACAACATCTCTTTCCAAGCGTTTAACGATGCATAAGCAACAGGGCTCCATTAAGGAACATATAATCTCTCCCACACCCAAACCATCACCAGAGAAGTCGTAACAAAAAACACGGAAATCATCGATAGATACAGTGATAGCAGGCGGCTTGATATCTGCGAGGCACTACACATTAAGAAGTCAACACCAGCATTCAACAGCCAAATAATACACAACTATATTCTACCCACTTCAAGACTCTGCACCAATATAGAAGCATCAAGAAATATGGGCCAATAGGCCCTCTGCAGTTACTTCCATTCTTCCCCTTTAACTTTACCCAAAATATTACCCCATATTTCGTGTCTTATCCTGTGTTGAAAGTTTGTTTTCACCTCATCCAAACTGTTGTAACATATCACCTCACCCAAATGCAGGTATATAAAATTAAAAGCCATTTAAATTGTAGCATAGTAAGAAATCTGTTTAGTGTTTGCAGGTTATAGTTGTGTGTGTAAACTAAAGTCTTTGAAAATGTAATAAGTTATTACGAAACGCGTTCAAGTGTCACGTCAGACTAGAAATAAAAATGAATTTTGGAGATATGATTTTTCAATTACCATCGACAGTGACAAGAAACATAAGAAATATTGAGAAAATTCGTGTTAGAATTATTAATCTTACTTTTTCGGTCATATTTATATATATATATATATAATGCAATTGACGATCACAAAACACTGATCATTTTATGCGAAAAATCCACAAAGAAAAATGAAAGGAGGTGAACGTTCGGCTTATTAGAGCCTTTGTCAACAGCAGACTGACGAAAGTCAGTCAGTGTGGTGTTGACAAAGGCTCTAATAAGCCGAAACGTTCACCTCCTTTCATTTTTCTCTGTGGAATTTCCGCATATATATATATACTAGTATATATATATATATATATATATATATATATATATATATATATATATATAATATATATATATATATATATATATATATGTCGTACCTAGTAGCCAGAACGTCGTACTCGGCCTACTATGCAAGGCCCGATTTGCCTAATAAGCCAAGTTTTCATGAATTAATACATTTTCTCTAATTTTTTTCTTATGAAATGATAAAGCTATCCATTTCATTATGTATGAAGTCAATTTTTTTATTGGAGTTAAAATTAAGGTAGTTATATGACCGAACCTAACCAACCCTACCTAACCTACCCTATCCTACCTTTATAGGTTAGGTTACGTTAGGTAGCCGAAAAAGTTAGGTTAGGTTAGGTTTAGGTAGGTTAGGTCGTCGAAAAATAATTAATTCATGAAAACTTGGCTTATTAGGCAAATCGGGCCTTGCATAGTAGGCTGAGAAGTGCGTTCTGGCTACTAGGTACAACATATATATATATATATTATATATAATATATATATATATATATATATATATATTATATATATATATATATACATATATATATATATATATATATATATATATATATATATATATATATATATATATATATATGTCGTACCTAGTAGCCAGAACGCACTTCTCGGCCTACTATGCAAGGCCCGATTTGCCTAATAAGCCAAGTTTTCATGAATTAATTGTTTTTCGACTACCTAACCTACCTAACCTAACCTAACCTAACTTTTTCGGCTACCTAACTTAACCTAACCTATAAAGATAGGTTAGGTTAGGTCAGGTGGGTTGGTTAGGTTCGGTCATATATCTATGTTAATTTTAACTCCAATAAAAAAATTGACCTCATACATAATAAAATAGGTAGCATTATCATTTCATAAGAAAAAAATTTGAGAAAATATATTAATTCATGAAAACTTGGCCTATTAGACAAATCGGGCCTTGCATAGTAGGCTGAGAAGTGCGTTCTGGCTACTAGGTACGACATATATATATATATATATATATATATATATATATATATATATATATATATATATATATATATATATATATATATATATATATATTGTGACGGTGTTCCCCCCCTTCTAATTCTCCCACGCCTGCTGTAAGAGTTATGTCCACTATTCCCGAGCGTTCTCTACATTGCAGGCACCAATTGAACATATGTGGGAGAGAACAGCATTCTCGATGAGCCGAGAAATTTGCGAAAATATAGTATTTTGGCCTGTGGGATAGGCCCTTTAGGGAGCCAATATGGCGCTGGCGAGTCTGTTCTCCCGCCAAAACTGTGTGACGTCAGTGGCGCCAGATTGGTCACCGTCAGCGATGTGGCACTGGGAGCCAATGAAAACCAACTTTGGAAAAGTGACGTCACATAGGCATGGGGGTCCAGCCGTGGTGGCGCCGTGGCGAGATCAGTCTTTCACGACACGTCCGAGAGGAAGGACGCGCGATCGGTCGTCCTGTCAGAGTGACGGATTTACCGAACTCCGGTGGATGTAAGCGTCTCCAGTTGTTAGCGCGCACTCTGTGAGGGCTTCCTGCAACCCAGATGTGGCTCAGATAAGGAATTGACAGAATATTGAGCAACAAGTGCTCAGGGACAGGTGCGTTGCAAGAAGTGGGCCGGGCATCGACGTGTGTCGTCATTGGCGTTTCACCAGTATAAGAGACAGCTTAGTGGCCGGGCCAATCCACCGTGAGTGAACCGGGTTGACTGCCCTGTCAACCAGGTTGAACGTGCGATCGACGATCCTGTCAAGTTTGACAGTAACCCCACCTTCGTGGAACCCTACGAGTCAACAGTTGGATGCAAGCACGTCGAGAAGTCTTCCCAAATACCTAGCGATATATCTAGACGACGAGGGAATTGACAGTGTTGTGAGCTTCAAGTGCTCTGAAGTCGGGTGCTGTGCGTGTGGAGCTTAAGCAGTATCGTCTGGGACGGCTGGTAACTTCACAGTGACTTCGTAGTGGTGAGAGGCAGTTACTCTGGGAGCACAGTGACAAGAACTAATTGGGAAACGTGCGACGACCGCCGAGACGTAGGCTGGCTGCCGTAGTTGGGAGGAAAGTTGACGGCCAGGAGACCGAATTCAACCCTGCGACGTACTGTAGAGGAAGAAGCACGGACCTGCTGTGTACAGAAGCGGCGAGACGCGACATCCTAAGGCGTGGGCTTGTGTTTCTGGATGGTCAACTACATTTACAAAACCCTGTTCTTAAATGCAAATCCTGCTCTAAAACTCTTCCTGGATAGATGTAATAGGACCCATTATCACCACACCAGAAATAAATATCTCTTTGATATCCCCAGAGTTAAACTTAATCTGTGTAAACACTCTATGCAAATAAAGGGACCCAGTTAATGGAACTCCCTATTGAATTGAAAAGCTGTCCAACTTTTACATCATTCAAAATCAATACTAAAAAGTACCTAATTTCATCTTCATAGTTTTTTACCTTTTGCCTTAAAATTGCACTGTATCTATTGCTACCCAATCTCCCAACCTTTATGTTTCCCAATTTGAACATCTTTACCATTGTGATCATTGCTGTCTTCTTATATGTGCTGCCAATCTGCTGTATGGTGTTTATTAATCTTGTTTATCTGTATCTATTGCTACCCAGTCTCCCAGTCTTTATGTACCCAATCGGAAAATCTTTACCATAGTGATCATTGCTGTCTTATATGTGCTGTCATTCTGCTGTATGGTGTCTATTAATCTTTTAAATTACCCATCAAGCTGTCAATGTAATCAATCAGAGCTTTAATATAACAATGTGCTTTAATATACATACAAAGCTCTCTTATCTCATTTTTCTCTTGCAATGTATTTGTAATCATTTATCAATTCTGATAGAACTTACCTACTTAAAATTATCTGTTAGATTAAGGACCTGCCCGAAACGCTGCGCGTACTAGTGGCTTTACAAGATTGTAATACTGCCTTATTCAATGTATTCTCACAAACCCAATTTACCTTCTTGTATATAAATAAATAAATAAATAAATAAATAAATAAATAAATAAATAAATAAATAAATAAATAAATAAATAATAAATAAATAGTGAAAGTAAAGTGCAGAGGCACCACTAGGCTCAAGGCACTAGAGAAATTAGTTCCTTTGGAGCTACAGGAAATGAAGTTGCTCAAAGACTTCCCACCCCTGCAGCTCCAGTACGGGATGTACGTCTTGAAAGAACTGACACACAGCAGTGCAATGTGAAACTTAAACAATATGTCCATGTTGATCAAACCACACATTAGAAGATGAAGTTCTTGACTAGTGAAATTGATTACTCGAAGAATTCTAGTGAGTGGTTTGGTCCACATTCTTCAGCCACGTTATTGTGTCTCATCATCTGCAACATATCCACAATTCTGAAGAGAAGCAATAAAGTGTTCACTAGTCCTAAACACTGGTCTCCCACCTGTGTTTCTCCACCGTGGAAATATGTTGGAAATTCCCGCATCAAATATTAAAACTCTAATGTAACAGCCATAAAATGTTGTTAATTTGCATTAGCTCAAGTAATGAATAAATACATTAGGTAGTCATAAAAAGATTACAGAAAATGGTAAAGGCTGCAACAATCATCTTTTATCACAATACTCATCTAACTAATGTTAAAACTCATCCTCCTGTTTAGATAGTACTTATATTGACGATAGTCAATAGTCACAAATAGTAGTTCTTAGCTTTTAGATAGAACCGTTGTAACTGGTACAATTCCTTTAACAATTAATGCAAAAAATAATAATTTTTCGGTTCAATATATGCTGATATATGAACTTCATTGAATTTAAGTCTCTTGGATCATAAATGAATGTTCTGTATCAAGTCTCTTGTCATATTTATAGGGTAATAAACGTATGGAACCGCCTACCCACCGAAGCCGTAAACGCGAAAACTCTGATAGGTTTTAAAATGCAGCTGGAAACGATCAGGGCAAATGGGGGGACGTTTGACATGGCTTCCGGCTTCCTGTCCTCGTCGAGGCCACTCGATGAGTGACCTCATTGAATTTACCAGGTAAATAATAGGTTACATAAAAACCTTTGATAGTGGTGGACTCATGTGCCCATCAAGAAAATGTTTGATTTTCCTAGGATTTAAACAGCTTTCGTAATTGCATCTTGTCTTAGTACAGTAATTTGTGTATATTAAACCTCGATAGGTATCGTGAATTAATAATAATCATAATAGAAATGAAAAATCATTTGAAGTCCTCCACTGTGATACATCTCCCAACATCAAAACTTGTGCAGTCATCCTAAGCCGAAAACCTTCCCAAAAACTGCTTCTATTATGGAGAAGAAAATGCAGTGTTGACTGCAAAGTTTTCATATCTAGCTTAACTCTAAGGAGCAACACTCCGAGCTTGCTTAACCGCCAACAATAACGCTCCACCGTGAAGTGACCAGTCCATAGTGTTAAGTGTTAGAAGAGATTCACTCGGCTTTAAAACATGAAGAGTCACAGCATGGCATCATGACAATGGGTGGGCGGGGTGTGGAGGATATACATTAACAATTACGAAAATAGCGCACTTCATATGTAAGTTTCTTAGTTTAGAGACTGTACTTGTAGTCAACATTGCCAAACATTCAACATTTACTCTCCAACATTACACGTCCATAGTGTAGGAAGAGATTGTGGAGTGTGGAGTCCCACTCAGTGGAAGAGTGGGACTCCACACCACGTGGAGAGACGACGATTCCACCGAGGACCACGACATAAGGACATCATTATAAACTCACCTGGTTGTGTGAGCGGGACGGTTTTGGCCGGTGAGTACTGCCTGCTCCTGTCAGTTAACTGATGTACAGTAAAGTGAATTCTAAGAGAAATCTTGTTCAGTTTATCATATATATTTAGACTCACAAAGTGGCTCATTCCGTGTAGAAGTGTAACACATAAGGGACCCTCGTGACACTCACACTCACAAGCAAACACATACACAAGCAATCACACACACACAGTAAAGGGATGGAGTAAATCAAAATACGAAACGGTTTTTACTTATGTGAAACATCACGCCAGTCACAGGATAACCCCCCCCCCTTTCTTCTTTCCCACCCCATCTTACCCAAAACAATACCCTGCATGGGAACTGACTAGATAGCGGCCTTTGACACTTAGTTGACAACTGTTGGACAACTGACCTTACCTCCAGTCTCTCACCCTCCTCCTCCTCCTCCTCCTCCTCTCCCCCATTAAGCATACACAAATAGATCTCTTCTGTTCCTCTCCCCTTCCTCCCAATATCTCTCCCCTAACCTCTCCATACACACACTCCAGTGTTTGTTGTTTTGTGTGTACAGTGTTTTTAGTATAAAAAGTAGTCTTGGATACTAGCTAAAGATAGTAAAGAATCTTAGGTATACGGCTCATGTAGGTACTAGCTTCTGTCACCTTAGAGTCAAAAGATCACACCACCAATTCCCCACCTCCATACACCATCCACCCCACATATACACACACACACACACACACACACACACACACACACACACACACACACACACACACACACACACACACACACACACACACACACACACACACACACTCACACACACACACACACACACACACGCACACACACACACACACACACACTAGGAACGTTCTGAGCCAGCATGTCAAGGAACCCACAAGAGTGAGAGGCAATGATGAACCAGCTAGACTCGACTTGATATTCACCCTAAATGAGTCAGAAATAAGGGAAGTCAAAGTTGAAGAAACCCCCATAGGAATGAGTGACCACAGTGTAATGACCTTTGAGTACTTGGTGGAGGTAGGGATAACCTATCCATGGATGGGATCGGATGGAAAGAGACTAAATTACCGAAGAGGAAAATATAACGAGATGAGGAACTTCCTCAGGGGAAAATAATGGGAAACAGAACTTAGAGACAAGAATGTGCAGGACATGATGGATTTTGTCACCCAGAAGTGCCAGGAAGCTGCAGACAGGTTTATCCCTGTCCAAAAGGAGAAAAACGAAAACAACAGAAAAAACAATGGTTCAACCAGGAATGCAAGGTTGCAAAGCAACTGAGTAAGGAACATAGAGAAACTACAGAAATAACAGAACACCGGAGAGCACGGAGAAATACCAGAGGGCCAGAAATGAGTACCTAAGAGTGAGGAGGGAAGCAGAGAGACAGTTTGAAAATGACATAGCAAGTAAAGCCAAGACCCAACCAAAGCTGCTCCACAGCCACATCAGGAGGAAAACAGCAGTGAAGGAACAAGTGATGAAACTGAGAAAAGGGGAGAACAGATACACAGAGAATGACAAGGAGGTGTGTGAAGAACTCAACAAGAGATTCCAGGAGGTCTTCACAATAGAACAAGGAGAAGCCCCTGCACTAAATGAGGAGGAGGCAAACCAAACAACCTTCGATGAATTTGACCTCACCAATGATGAGGTCAAAAGGTATACTAAAGGAAGGTGCAGAAGCACTAAGTGTACCACTCTCTATGGTGTATAACAGGTCACTGGAAAAAGGAGATTTACCAGAAAGTTGGAAGACAGCTAATGTAATCCCAATATACAAGAAGGGTGACAGGCAAGAGGCACTGAACTACAGGCCAGTTTCCCTAACATGTATACCATGCAAGGTGATGGAGAAGATCGTGAGGAAAAGGCTCGTAGAGTATTTGGAGGGAAATAACTTTGTAACACACCACCAACATGGGTTCAGAGATGGTAAATCGTGCCTCACAGGTTTAATAGAATTCTATGACCAGGCAACAAAAATTAGGCAGGAAAGAGAAGGGTGGCCCGACTGCATTTTCCTGGACTGCCAAAAAGCCTTTGACACAGTACCCCATAAAAGGCTGTTAAAACAGTTGGATCATCAGGCAGGAGTAAAAGGGAAGGTGCTCCAGTGGATAAGGGAGTACTTAAGCAACAGGAAACAGCGAGTAACGGTGAGTGGGGAGTCATCAGAATGGCGAGATGTCACCAGTGGAGTCCCACAGGGATCAGTACTTGGACCCATCCTATTTCTAATATATGTAAACGAGATTCCGGAGGGAATAGACTCGTTCCTCTAAATGTTTGCTGATGATGCAAAAATTATGAGAAGAATCAAAACGGATGAAGATAGACAGAGACTACAGGATGACCTGGACAAACTGGAGGAATGGTCTAGAAAATGGCTGCTAAAGTTTAACTCAGGAAAGTGTAAGGTAATGAAATTAGGCGAAGGGAGCAGGAGGCTGAACACAAGGTATCATCTGGGAGGTGAAATCCTGCAAGAGTCAAATAGAGAGAAAGATCTGGGGGTTGATATCACACCGAACCTGTCCCCAGAGGCCCACATCAAAAGAATATCATGAGCGGCATATGCTAGACTGGCCAACATAAGAACTGCCATTAGAAACTTGTGTAAGGAATCGTTCAGGACCCTGTATACTACATATATGAGACCAATCCTGGAGTATGCAGCTCCAACCAGGAGTCCATATCTAGTTAAACACAAGACAAAGTTAGAGAAGATTCAGCGGTATGCCACCAGGCTCGTCCCGGAACTGAGAGGAATGAGCTACGAGGAAAGGCTAAAGGAGCTGAACCTCACATCCCTGGAAAATAGAAGAGTAAGGGGAGACATGATAACCACCTACAAAATTCTCAGGGGAATTGACAGGGTGAACAAAAACAAACTCTTCAGCACGGGAGGGACACAAACAAGGGGACTCAGGTGGAAACTGAGTGCCCAAATGAGCCACAGAGATATTAGAAAGAACTTTTTTAGTGTCAGAGTTGTTGACAAATGGAATGCATTAGGAAGTCATGTGGTGGAGGCTGACTCCATACACAGTTTCAAGTGTAGGTATGATAGAGCCCAGTAGGCTCAGGAACCTGTACACCTGTTGATTGTCAAACAGTCGCACGCACGCACGCACACACACACATGCGTGCGTACGTGAACACACACACCACACACACACACACACACACACACACACACACACACACACACACACACACACACACACACACACACACACACACACACACACACACACACACACACACACACACACACACACACACACACACACACATTGGATTGGAGAACTGGAATTGTAAACAAACATGGCAGAGAGCAGACGTAACACAGCGGGAGGAGGAGGACAAGATGTCTCGCTTGAGCAGGCTCTCGTTCAAATGTGGAGTGAAATCAGGATGGAACTACAAGTAATGAAGGAAAAGGTAGCCAACCTGCAGGATGAACTGATTGTGGCAAGGGAAGAGATTAAAAGCCTGAAAGAGAATCCCCCAATATCAGCCATGAACCAGCCCTCAGGAAGATGGTAATGTATCTATAGAAGGGACTTCTGGTCAACAAGGGACTTCTACATTACTACCCTCATTTGCATATATACTTAGAAGGACCCCAGAAGTGGTCTCTGCAGTACAGGAAATTGCCATGAAAGTTGCTACTTCTCAGGAAGCAGCAAGATGCACTAGGTGACTGATAGGGAGGAAAAGAGCACTAGTCGTAGTAGGTATTAAGGAGCAAATAGAGGCCACTCCAAGGGTGAGGAGAGATATGGACAAAGCCACAGTCAAAGAGATCCTTGAAGGAGTAAAGATGGAGGGGAAAGAATTGAATATAGAAAAGGCTTTCAGGCTTGGCCGGTACAACAAGGACAAAGATCAATTGATAAAAGTGGTTTTCAAAAGCGAGAACACAAAAGAAGAAATTTTAGCAAAGAAGAGCAGCCTAATCAATGTGCAGAAGTTCAAAAAGGTATTCCTGCAGAGGGATATGATCAGGGAGGAGAGACAGAGGGCAGCAGCAGTAAGGAAGGAGCGCAAGGAGAGGGAAAGGAATCAGGGAACCACAACCCAGAACCCTACGATCCCAGAAGGGAGTGGGGAACCCTCCACAGGCAATTCAACAGCCCCAGTGGGATGAGGATCACACCCTTCTCCCAACTAATAGAAGCCCTACCTGCCCCAGCCCCTATACTCCTCCCCCACCTTAAGCCCTCCCTTCTCCCTCACCCCCCTATCCCCTCCCTCCTTTCCCACCCCCTAAGGTCTCCCTTCTCCCCCCCAAGCCCTCTTTCCTCCCTCTCTCCCCCAAGCCCTTCTCCCCCATCCCCCCAAGCCCTCTTTTCTCCCCCACCCCCAAGCCCTCCTTTCTCCCCCACCCCCCTAAGCCCTCCTTTCTTACCTCCCCCCCAAGTCCTCCCTCCCCCCTTCCCTCGACAACCCCCCCCCTTTCTCCCTATCCCCCCAAACCCTCCCTTCTCCTCCACCCCTCCAAGCCCTCACTTCGCTCCTACCCTCTCCAAACCAGATCCTCCCATCCCCCCCACAACCCAGGTCCCCCTCACTCTCAGCCCCCCTCACAACCTAGGGCGCCCCCCCCTTCCCCCCTCTCCATCCCAGACCCTCCATGTTTACCTACTCCAGTAAAAGCAACAGAAACTGGGGATGGACAGAAAAGATTCAGCTTCAAAGTGATGTACACGAACATAGATGGGATTACAAGCAAGGCGAGCGAATTTAGGGAAAGAGCACAAGTTGTAAACCCAGATGTAACTGGAGTCATGGAAACAAAACTCTCAGGAATCATAACAAATTTGGTGTTCCCCCAGGATTACACTGTAATAAGGAAAGAGAGGGAGGGAAGGGGAGGAGGCGAAGTGGCCTTACTCATGAGAAAGGAATGGAGTTTCAAGGAGATGGTAATCCCAGGCTGTGAAGGGTTTAGAGACTACATAGCAGGCCCCATGACGATGGGAGGACCTAGAGTAGTAGTAGCTGTGTAGTAGTAGTATATATAACCCTCCACCAAACGACAAAAGATCCAGGCAAGAGTATGACAGAGACAACATGTCAGTTAATAACATAATTGAGAGGGCAGCCTCTGCTGTCTAAAGAAATCGATCCCATCTGCTCATCATGGATGACGTCAATCATGGAAGGATAGACTGGGAGAACAAGGAACCACACGGAGGAGAGGATACATGGAGAGCCAAACTAGTGAAGGTGGCGACAAGAAACTTTCTAAGCCAACATGTCAGGGAACCCACTAGGATGAGGGGAAACGATGAACCAGTGATACCGTACTTAGTCTTCACTCTGAATGACTCTGACATAAGGGAAATTGACATCGAAACCCCAGTAGGAATGAGCGATCACAGTGTACTGACGTTTGAGTATCTGGTCGAAGAAGGGCTAAAGTACTCGAGAAAGGGAACTGAAAGCAAAAGGCTGGCATTCTATAAGGGAAATTTCGAGGATATAAGAAAATTCCTAACGGATGTAACATGGGAAGCAGAGCTAAGGGAAAAAGACGGCCCAAGACGTAATGGAATACATCACACAGAAGTGCAAGGAGGCAGCAGAAAAGTTTATCCCGGCCCAAAAGGTAAAAACTGAAATGCAGATTAGTAACCCATGGTTTAATCAGAGATGTAAGCTAGCTAAGCAACAGAGTAAAAGAGCATGGAGAGACTAAAAATAACAGGACACTTGAGAGCAGAGAATGTTACCAGAGAGCCAGGAATGAATACATCAGACACTTTCTAAGCCAGCACAGCAAGGAACCAACAAGAATAAGAGGAGAAGACGAACCAGCCATGCTCGATCTGATATTTACCCTAAATGAGTGGGATATAAGGGAAGTCAAGATGGAAGCACCCTTGGGAATGAGTGACAAGAGTGTATTAAACTTTGAGTACCTGGTAGAGCTAGGAATTATCTCCCCCCAAAAAAGAACTAGGAAACAAAAGGCTGGCATACCGAAAGGGGAACTATGAGGAGATGAGACGTTTCCTGAGGGAAATACCTTGGGACACAGACCTCAGAGATACGTCTGTACAAGATATGATGAACTATGTTACCCAAAAGTGTCAGGAGGCAGTAAACAGGTTCATCCTGGCCCAAAGGGAAAAATCCGAGAAGCAACAGAAGAATCCATGGTATAATAGGGCATGTATGGAAGCAAAGAAACTGAACAAAAGGGCGTGGAGGAACTTCCGGAAAAACAGAACACCAGAAAGCAGAGAGAGATACCAAAGAACCAGGAATGAGTATGTCAGGGTGAGAAGAGAAGCAGAGAAAATTTATGAAAATGATATAGCAAACAAAGCCAAGACCGAACCAAAGCTGCTCCATAGTCACATCAGAAGGAAAACAACAGTGAAAGAACAGGTTATGAAACTTAGGGTGGGCGAGGACAGGTATACAGAGAATGACAAACAGGTGTGTGAAGAACTCAACAAGAGGTTCCAGGAGTTTTTTACAATAGAACAAGGTGAGGTCACTGTGCTAGGAGAAAGGGAAGTAAACCAGGCGGCCTTGGAAGGGTTCGAAATTACGAGTGAGGAGGTCAAGAGACACCTGCTGTATCTGGATGTTAGAAAGGCTGTTGGTCCAGACGGGATCTCACCATGGGTACTGAAAGAATGTGCAGAGGCACTTTGCTTGCCACTCTCCATAGTGTATAGTAAGTCACTTGAGACGGGAGACCAACCAGAAATATGGAAGACGGCAAATGTGGTCCCAATATACAAAAAGGGCGACAGGCAAGAGGCACTGAACTACAGGCCAGTGTCCTTGACTTGTATACCATGCAAGGTGATGAAGAAGATCGTGAGAAAAAAACTTAGTAACACATCTGGAGAGAAGGGACTTCGTGACAAATCGCCAACATGGATTCAGGGAGGGTAAATCTTGCCTGACTGGCTTAATAGAATTCTTCGACCAGGTGACAAAGATTAAGCAAGTAATAGAAGGCTGGGCAGACTGCATTTTCTTGGATTGTCGGAAAGCCTTTGACACAGTGCCGCATAAGAGGCTGGTACATAAGCTGGAGAGACAGGCAGATGTAGCTGGTAGGGTGCTCCAGTGGATAAGGGAGTACCTGAGCAATAGGAAGCAGAGAGTTACGGTGAGGGGTGAGACCTCAGATTGGCGTGAAGTCACCAGTGGAGTCCCACAGGGCTCTGTACTCGGTCCTATCTTGTTTCTGATATATGTAAATGATCTCCCGGAGGGTATAGATTCATTTCTCTCAATGTTTGCTGACGATGCTAAAATTATGAGAAGGATTAAGACAGAGGAGGACTGCTTGAGGCTTCAAGAAGACCTAGACAAGCTGAAGGAATGGTCGAACAAATGGTTGTTAGAGTTTAATCCAAGCGAATGTAATATAATGAAGATAGGCGTAGGGAGCAGGAGGCCAGATACTAGGTATCATCTGGGAGATGAAATTCTTAAAGAGTCAGAGAGAGAAAAAGACTTGGGGGTTGACATCACGCCAGACCTGTCCTTTGCAGCCCATATCAAGAGGATAACGTCAGCGGCATATGCCAGGCTGGCCAACATAAGAACGTCATTCAGAAACTTGTGTAAAGAATCATTCAGAACTTTGTATACCACATATGTCAGTCCAATCCTGGAGTATGCAGCCCCAGCATGAAGTCCATATTTAGTCAAGGATAAGACCAAACTGGAAAAGGTTCAAAGGTTTGCCACCAGACTAGTACCCGAGCTGAGAGGTATGAGCTACGAGGAGAGGCTACGGGAATTAAACCTCACTTCGCTGGAAGACAGAAGAGTTAGGGGGGACATGATCACCACATTCAAGATTCTCAAGGGAATTGATAGGGTAGATAAAGACAGGCTATTTAACACAAGGGGCACACGCTCTAGGGGACACGGGTGGAAACTGAGTGCCCAAATGAGCCACAGAGATATTAGAAAGAACTTTTTTAGTGTCAGAGTGGTTGACAAATGGAATGCATTAGGAAGTGATGTGGTGGAGGCTGACTCCATACACAGTTTCAAGTGTAGATATGATAGAGCCCAATAGGCTCAGGAACCTGTACACCTGTTGATTGACGGTTGAGAGGCGGGACCAAAGAGCCAGAGCTCAACCCCCGCACTCACAATTAGGTGAGTACAAGGCGAAGCTTGAAAAAGTTCAGAGATATGGCACTAGGCTAGTCCTAGAACTAAAAGACTTGAGTTACGAAGAAAGGCTGCGGGAAATGCACCTCATGACACAAGAAGAGAGAAGAGTAAGGGGAGACATCATCACTACCTACAAAATTCTCAGAGGAATTGACAGGGTAGATAAAGAAAAACTGTTTAACACGGGTGGGACGCGAACAAGGGGACACAGGTGGAAACTTAGTACCCAAATGAGCCACAGGGACGTTAGAAAGAACTTTTTCAGTGTCAGAGTAGTTAACAGATGGAATGCGTTAGGCAGTGATATGGTGGAGGCTGACTCCATACACAGTTTCAAATGTAGATATGATAGAGCCCAATAGGCTCAGGAATCTGTACATCAGTTGGTTGACAGTTGAGAGGCTGGACCAAAGAGCCAGAGCTCATCCCCCACAAACACAATTAGGTGAGTCCATAGAGTCAACAGATGACGCCATCTCTGCCTCCCTCCTCATAAAGATTCCTCCTCCCATCATACTGCGCACATCGCTAATTCTCACCACAATCCTGCTATTTTCAGAATCCCGGTCACTAAATCTTGTAAATGAATATGTTTCCACAAGTTTATTTTGTAATGGAACATGAGAAGTTGTTTGATGATTCACAGATGGACGAAACAATGACAGTGTGCTGTGGGTAGCGCTGTAAACATCTTGAACAGCATTATGTTCACTGATATCTGAACATTGTACACAGTCTTTATCACAGTCAGGCTCTTCTGTAATACTATCATGGCTAAATAATGTCAGTTACATATATATTTTGACATTTTCAGGCGATGCTGTGGTCACAAGGTGAACAGCAATGATGTTAGCTCATGCTGTGTGCGCCTGTCTTGGTTGCTCACTCAAAACTGAGGCCTTCACACTCTTGAATGTTGCCCACGATTTTTTTTAAATAGTGTCTGTTTACTAGAGCCCTGAGGCAGCTGATGTGAACCCCTGTGTAGATGCGGGACTTTTAAATCTTATGCAGTACTCCCAACCATTCAGAGCTATGGTGCACCGTCCTGCAATAGTGACTCACCCCAACTATAAATTTATTGCATCTTTTAAGGTTTAAGGGTTTAATTCACACTACTATTTGTTAGTTTACAATTATATACCCTCAGCTGTTTGTAGTGTGAGAGCTGATCTTCCAGCATCGGACTTGGTCCGCTACATGTGATCCATCATGAGCAGGTATTAATTGCGACAATCTAGTCCTGGTGTGTCGCAGCTCAACTAATTTCTGGTGTGCTCACAATATACCTGGGTAAATGTTACAACGTAACATCTACCAAGAACAGATATACATCAATTGTAGCACAAAGTGTATTAGAGACTCTTACCCTTGAGTGGTTGTGTTATCCTGCCTTGTGACGATTAATACTAGATACAGGAAATAACTGGCAAATAAATCTGAGCTAATAGACTAACCTAACTGTGGCACTTTCCTCCTGTTATGCAAGTTGCGCAAACAAATAGTAACTATATTCCTTTGTTGTAAGTCACGCTGCTAACTAGAATTTGCAGGAGGAAATTTGTGTTGTAAAAGGCCCGTTTGTGGGCTCAAGTTTCACGAAAACACTCTCCTTGCAGTGCCTTTGTTTACAATGGCCGGTTTACAATAATCACATTAACGTGGTAGTCATCCAGGGGAACATTCCCTGGCTGTGTACTCACCTATTTGTACTCACCTATTTGTGCTTGCGGGGGTTGAGCTTTGGCTCTTTGGTCCCGCCTCTCAACTGTCAATCAACTGGTGTGGTCACATTAACATGGTAGTCATCCAGTGGAACATTCCCTGGCTGTGTGGTCACATTAACATTGTAGTCATCCAGTGGAACACGTAACCAGTTAACTTCTCTGGGGCCAATGGCATTGCTATCATTATAATATACCGTATAACATGGATACTCGATAGATACATGTTGGAGAGGTGTTGGATCAGGATGAACATTACTCGGAATGTGTTAAGCGGAGCACTGTGGTGATCATACATCTTATGTTCCGTGTTCCTGTAATACTTCTTTTTGTTTATTTAAAATGGTGTTACTCTAATATTATGACAAAAGTAGCCATTGGCGTGGCTTTCTGCGGTATTCTTTAGTATTGTAAACGTAACTTAAAGCGTTGATTAATATCCTGCACACCTAAATAAAAACGTATATTTTGTCTAAGATTATGTCTTTTTTTATATATATGTTCCTTCAGTCAGTAATGCAATTTACAATAATGTTTGTTACTGTCGTGTTGGTCCTGGTCACGATAATCGACCTTGAAGATTGGCTGGATGTTGTAACTATTGTTATCATGTTTAAACACTTATAGCTTTCTTGTGAGATATTCCTTAATATTATGTTTAGTTCTTCCTGGTTAGTGATCATTAGTGTCACCATCAGATCCTTCGATGAAGTTATCTGGTGATACACCTAAATGTTGTTGATCTTACTAGCACTGTAAGCTTGCGACAATGTATATCACAGTCCAAAATTAATTTTATGCTATTTAACAAAATACAGAATGGTGATGAATATTTTTCGGTGTGTTTTGTGACTGGGAACTATTTCCCTTGTTGTAAGATTCGTATTCTGACTTAGAACACTATAAAAATATATATTTGCTACTTTATGGAGATGCGACACTATTGGCACTTAGCTAAATGAGATCATCCCTTAATATGTCATGGTACAAATAAGAAGGTTTGGCCCACAGTTACTGATAACTCCAGTTCAAACCACAATTATCATGAAGGACTTACGAATAATATCAGCCTAGCCTGTAATTGTCAAGAAAGTAGCAGCTAACCAGCTCTTCCACTTCAGTTTGCAACCCATAAGTTCCAGGAATGTGATCCATTATGTGGCCTTCGTAGCCACCAAGGTGTGATTGCGGAGGTTGAGCTTCGGCTCAATCAACAAGTTTACAGGTTCCTAATTATATTGGGCTCTGTCATATCTACCTTTGAATTGATGTATGGAGTCTGTGTCCACCACATCACCTCATAATGTATTACATTGTTTAATTACAATGACACTAAAAAATTTCTTTCTAATTTGGGTACCCATTTCCACGTGTGTCCGTTAGTGCGTGTGCCCCTTGTGTGAAATACTCTTTATTTACCCTATCAATTCCTCCGAGAATCTTGTAATTGTGGTGATCATATCTTCCCTATCTCCTCTGTCTACCAGGGAAGTGAGATTTAGTTCCCGTAGTTTCTCCTTTTCAATCATACCCCTCATCTCGGTTACTAGTCTGGTTGCCAAGCTTGGATCCTTCTCTAATTTAGTCATGTGCTTGATGTAGTCTCCTGCATGGTTCCATAAGTCAAGTGTATTGAATAATCCATGAATGTGGTCTACTGTGTGTTCCCATAAGTATAGTCTATGTTATGTCTCCAAAAGTATCAGCAAAAGTGAGATGTACTATATATCCTTGATGTGTAACATATTGTGTTAATATATAACAGTATTTATTCACAATTTTGGTAGCTTTTATTGATTCTCCTTCTCTTGTTTTTGTTGTATTGCCTTATGAAACGAATCAATTTCCAACTTCAGTAATGGAAAATCACCTTCGGTTTTCCTTATCAATAACACTGTTGGAAAATATTTTAACGATCTGTTATATTAACAGTTAACGGAATTATACGAGAATTTGTCAATCTAGTCCGCCACCATTTGTGACATCCTTTTATCTAGGCTCCGTCCTGAGTCTCGTCAGGTCATTGGATAGGCCAGGGAGGCAACACTTACCAATATTATTAAAAACTAGCTGTACCCAGCCACTCATTGATGTGGCTCAGCAACACATGTGCGTTGCTGAGCCACAACAACCTTTCCCTGTCTCCCAGTCCTCTCACACCATTGCCCCCTCCCCCGTCTCCCTCGTCCTCCCAACAATTCCTCACTTCCCCGTCCCATCACCCTCCCCACCATTCCCCTCCCTCCCCCATCCCTTTTTCCTCCCCACCATCCCCCACTCCCCTTTCCTATTATCCTCCCCACCATTCTCCATTCCCGTCCCCTCGTCCCCACCATCCCCAACTCCTCCGTTTCCCTCGTCCTCCCCACCATTACCCCTCCTCTGTTCCCTCATCATTCCCACCATTCCCCTCCCGTCCCCTTGTCTTTCCCAATTTCCTCACTCCCTCGTCCGTTGTATTCCCAAATGATCTGATGTTCCCATCAGAAAATTGGGAACATCAAATAATCTGATGTTCCCCATCGCTGGAATAAGAAAAAACAGTTAAAAAAACGGAATGAAAACTAAGGTATGGTAAACAACACAGCTAAATTCCAATGCAATGTCATACAAAATAATTAAATCAAAATATAAATAAATCGAAATCTATGAAAATTCAATTTATTAATGAAATAGGAAACATTGAAATAGAATTGTTACATATTTAGTATAGCGTGTGTAACAGATATGGGGCTGTTAAAAAAAAAATCATGATTTTACCTGTCACAGATGTGGCATTTATATGGTAGGTGTATAAAAACACGCATGTATTCGAATGGAACGTTGTGTCAAAATTCCATTGGAATCGGTAAAGAGGTTTCAAAGATTTCCTTCACATGAAAAACACAGTTTTTTTTTAAAGTTTTGTTTTTACCCGTCACAGACGTGACATCTATATAGTATGTATATAAAAAACCTGCTCGGACGCCAATGGAACGTTATGTGAGAATTTCAAAGCAATCGGTGAAGAACTTTCGGAGATTAGCGATTTTGTACAAACAAACACTTACAGGCGAAGAGTCACAATAACGTGGCTGAAGTATGTTGACCAGACCACACACTAGAAGTTGAAGGGACGACGACGTTTCGGTCCGTCCTGGACCATTCTCAAGTCGCTTGTGATGAGGAAGTGGGGTGGGAATCTAATTCCCTCCTTCCTTTTCTTGATGTTCATGTTCACAGCTCTGTGTCTGGGTTCTCTTTCTCTGTCTACCGTAAACCCATGCATAGTGGCATGTACATTCACTTCTTTTCCTACCATCCTCCTTCTGCTAAGAAAAGTGTCCTCGTCTCTCTCTTCCTCCGCGCTCTACGCATCAGCGACCCTCAGTTTCTTGATTCTGAAATTTCCTTTATCTACAAATCATTCTCTCGCCTTGGTTATCCTTTGCATTTCATCAACTCTGCCTACTCTCAAGCTAAACGAAATTTCTTTCATCCTAAACCTGCTTCCAACACTAGTAGCACTGTACTATGCCTTCCCTTCATATCTGAACTCAAAACTTTTACCAATACCTTTCGTCCTCTTGACATTAAACTCGCCTTTCGACAAACTAACACACTTCGTAGCAATCTAGTTCACACTGCTCCTCCTGCTTCTAATGCTGCTGGTGTCTACTCTATTTCCTGTTCATCTTGTCCTCTCCAATACTTTGGCGAAACTGGCCGTACACTAAATGACAGACTTAAAGAACACAAGAGAAGTGTTAAGTCTGCAGACACTAACAATGCTCTCTTCTGCCATGTGAGGGATTCTAATCATCCCATTGATTGGTCTTCCTCCAAAATAATCTTTCCTGCCTCTACTCTTCACAGACGCCGTCTTGTAGAATCGGCTCTTATACACAATGTACCCAACATGAACTTGAGTCCTGGCTTTGTTGCTGTGGACTCTTCCCTTTCACAGTACATACTCAAATGCTCTAATCTTTCTAACAAACGTGACTTAACATAAGCTTACCCCTTCCATTTATCTTTCTTTCTCTTTCCTTTTCTTTTTCTCTCTTCTCCCCCTTTTTCTGTTCATTGTCTTCTCCTACGCTCCCTTGCTATCCTCTGCTTATTCCTATTACCTTTCCTTCGGTGGTTATAATGGGAGCTGCCTCGTATGGGCCAATAGGCCTTCTGCAGTTCTCATTATTACTACTATTCTCTACACCTTACTTTCCTCTTGCCTATTTATTTCCCGTTCTCTACTTCCTCATCACAAGCGACTTGAGAATGGTCCAGGACGGACCGAAACGTCGTCGTCCCTTCAACTTCTAGTGTGTGGTCTGGTCAATAAACACTTACATTTTGATTTATATAAATTTGTGTTCCCAAACCCAAGGATCACTAAATTACACACAGAAATCACAGTAGCGTGATTCATCAAATGAACAAATCCACAAGGGCCGTGTCGAGGGATCGA
Organism: Procambarus virginalis; assembly: GCA_020271785.1. Classification (NCBI taxonomy): domain Eukaryota; kingdom Metazoa; phylum Arthropoda; class Malacostraca; order Decapoda; family Cambaridae; genus Procambarus; species Procambarus virginalis. The sequence goes on from WNGS01159961.1 coordinate 135,707, forward strand.
ACCTACGTCGGAGAGTATCCCAGACGCTGCTTTAATCGACTGAGCTACGACATGGTCAAAAGAATTGCAACCAGAAGTTCTATTGACCTTACTTGGATCCTGCAGCCTCTCCGAGACACAAACCAGGGTTTTACACAATTCCCCCCATGCGCCCGAGCTCTGTCAATAAGCTGTTCCACCTCATCACCCTTACTTTTTTACACGCTCCTCTCGAACGTAGAGGGATCCTCTTGGACATAGGATCGAACCCTCGTCACGGCCCTTGTGGATTTATTCATCACTAAATTATTTATGTTTCCTCGTTTTT
>WNGS01159961.1:137013-149919 GCA_020271785.1 Procambarus virginalis
GTGGTGTTTAGTGCATCTACAAAGGTTATCTTTCTTAACTGATAATGGCAACAATATTTCTCTTTTCTCCCTCAAGTATCGTTAAATCGCAACATTTAGATTCCAATAATATTTTAAGTTTGGTTAATGATAGCAACAATGATTTTCTTACCTCATGCTAGTATTACCAATATTTATTGCTGAGCCTTTATTCGTATGACACTTCTTGAAGGTCAATCTCAAGACATCGCTGATTTGAGAATGGTCCAGGACGGACCGAAACCTCGTCGTCCCTTCACCTTCTAGTGTGTGGTCTGGTCACAATCAATTTCCAGGCTAGAGCTATCGGTTCACGCTAGTAAGTTCATCTATTGTGGGGTTCGAATATCTTTACTCGATGAGATCCCCCTCTGGATATTTGGCATGATTAAGGAAAATGTGTACATAAAGATGGATTACTGGCAGGCATTTTAGTCCAACTAGAGTCAGACTGAGGCTACATGGACTGTGTGTTTGTGGTGATTTTTGAGCAGGATAGGTACAGAATGTGTTCATGTTAAAACTGAGGCTGTGCTAATATATTCAATGTCATGGTATGATTAGTTTATATTAGTTCTATGACAAATTGTCTCATTACCTTATATTTGATGATATATATGTTATCTTTACAATATATCATCTTTGAAATTTTTAGATAACTGTCACTCAATTTTTGCCTAAAACATAATTTTGTATTTAGATTGCTGTACATCTGTTTAGTCTTGCCAGCATTGAAAAGATTGGTATATGAACAAATCCACAATGGCCGTGATGAGTGTTCGAACCTACGTCCAGCATGATTCCATATGCGCCTTAGTCGACGGAGCCCCGACATGGTCATAAGAATTGCAACGGGAGTGATACTGCCCTCACACGGCTCCTGCAGCCTCTCCAAGACATAAAAAAAGTCGACTATGGCACGTCTGGGATCATCCCGGACTTATGTTCGAACCTTCATCACGGCCCTTGTGACTTTGTCCATTTGATATATCACACTATTGTTAATTCTGTACGTAGTGTAGTGTAGATTTGTATATGTTGTTTCCAGTTTAGTTCCTGATCCTGGTAATGGCAATATCTACTTTCTGTTCTGTTACTGTTTTCTCTTGTATAACTAATGTACAGTACTTTTCATGTTTACTTTTTAAAAATATGTACTACCATTTTCAAATAAAGTTTTTAATTGATTTACATAATACCACCACTGGCTCTCTCGTTATGAGCAATAAGTTATCAAATAAGAACTGGTGGGATGTTGGATATCTTTAATGGTAATCTAATCTGAAATTTTTTTAACACGATATTCCTCAATTAATCTTACAATGGAAAATCGATTTGCATAATTTTTAGAGTTGGTATTCCACTTCAGTGGTATACAAGTGGTTTATCAAGGAAGGTTTATTTCAACACTTTACAGAAACCTCTAGAATCATGATGGTTCATGAATAATAACAATTGTGGTATCTGTTGACAGGCAAGACAGCCCTTCACAGGGCAGCCGCAGGTGGTCACGACAACACTGTGATGGACCTCCTCAATGCTGGAGCAGACGTCAACACTACAGATAAGGATGGTAAGGATCACACTTAAGCATCCCAACATTATACAACACTCATGTCACACAACACAGCAAACTTATGGTATAACAAAATATAATTATTTTATAATACAATATGTAGTACTAATAGTGTCAAAGTTCCCCAGCCTGTCTAAGAGACAATAAATGTTCAACATTTATTATTCAGAAAAAATATGCACTCAATAATAATCATACTGTAGTGCAACATATTACATATAATTTGCTACATAATTCACTATGTATATGAGCAAGCAAATTACTTAATTGTTCAAGTGACACACATTACAGAAAATGTAGAGTGACATACAACATAATACATTTATGGTATCACGCAATACTCTACATGTATGACACATCACACTACGTCACGTATTGAACATATAATACACAACTTAAGGTGTTACACAATTCATATAGTGTCCCAAAACACATTTCAATATGGCATCAAACAATGCAATACACTTAATGTGTGACATATTTCAAAACACCTATGATAACAAACTACCATTATAGACATCAAATATGGTGTCTCAATACACAATGCTTATAAGGGCGCAAAACAAAGACAAACAAAAAGGTACCAAGTTTAAGTCACATTGAAACATTCACTGTAGCACACGGTGCACAATATATGTGATGTCACCCCCACACACTACACTTATGACATCACCAAACAACCATGTAGATGATGACTCACAATTAGTCTGTTGTTTTAGATTCAGCTACTCAGAACGAAGTGTCCATGTAGCACGGGCTATAGTATAATTAGTCATTGATACCATTAGAATTTTGTTTGGAAATAAATAAATCGATACTTTTCCATTTTTAATAAGTACCAGTTTGACAATTAAGGGGCCCCTGGTGCTTGTGTACTAAAACTTCCTCATACACAATTTTTTGTCAATAGTATCTTCATGGTAAATGCTCAAATTTTTCAGAATGGATCAACATCATACCATGAACAGAAAAAGTAAAAAAAAAAAATCACAATTTCAAATTTGGTGTCAAAATATTAATATGTAAACAATTGTTATTTTATTCATCATGGTTTCAGAATGGCATATAACGTTCATGTTTCTTATAGCAAAATATTGTTTGAGTGTATAGTTTACTGTAAAACATTTTTTTCAATATTGCCATCCAAATATGTTCAAAATTTGGACGGAAACAAATTATAACTCCAAACGTTATGGATTTATGACTAAACGAAAACAAGAAAATCTTAGAACTAAGAACTTTGCACATAATATGTAAAAATGGTGAGAATCGGTAAGAAACTGAATTTTTGACAGTGTCTGAAATTTGAAATTCCTGTTTTAGAGATAATTGAAGTTATCGCCAATGACTATGTAAGTTCTAAGTAATGAATTTTCTTGTATGTGTTAATAAACATTGCTTGGCATTCGTACTCGAATATGTGAAAGTTGTAGATCAATGTGTTGAAATAATATGAAGTAAATGAAAATGAAGTATGAAATGAAGTAAAGAAAAAATAAAAAAAAACAATGTATAGGGATTGGTTTGGGATAAGAAACAAGTATTTTGCAGTAACTTTAATGCCCATACATAAGTGATAAAGCCCCCATCTGGTCCTCATTCATTAATACAACCAAAAGAGACAAAGAGAATAGAGTTTGAAATCTGTAAATAAATTGGACCCCCCCCCCTTAAAAAAAGTCACAACCTCTGCCACCTGTGGCTGATTAACATGTTGCCCAATTTCCTTCCAACTTCACATGCTTAGTGTCGGATATGCATTCTCCAAGATGTTGAAGTGACAAAAAAATCCGCATAGAAATAAAGGGGGAAAAAAGTGGTTGCGAGCTTTTCGTACAAAGGGGCATAAGAAATATTGCCATTGGGCAATGTATTTATGTGATATATAATAAAATGCAGCATAATAACATACTAACATTATTATTAGTAGTGAAATATGGTCTTTAGGTGGCACCAGCTGTATATCCACTTTGTTGACCCTTTTGACTATTACCTCTCTTCCCTTCCGTGGTGCCTCCTTGCCGTGGTGAGGGGCTCACGTACACCTTCCTGGGACCGGTGTGGGTTGCCTTTGCCCCCTCTTTGGGTGGTGTATGTGCTGAAGGGCACCACGTAGGGCCTTGTGAGCCATCGGACCACCCGCTGGAGTGGTCGTCCGTGAGGGGCCGCCCTGAGTGGATGGTCGGGTGTCCATACTGGGGCGATATTGGGAATGGGGTCTTACCACCAGTGTGGGAGAATGGATGATGTAGTAGGACTCCTCTGTTGAAAAGGGGGATCACCGCTGGAGACGACGTGCCCTTCCTGCACTGGCTCATGCTCGGCCTCCCTGGCTGCCCTGGTAGGTGGTATCCCTTGGTTCCAGGTCCCAAACCTTTGAAATTGTTTGCTGCATGGATGACGACACGACTTCTCTTACCCAGGCTCATGGGGTAGGCGCCTAGACCCCTGAGTCGGACCGTCCTGGAAGACCGAGCTCTGTAGCCCCTGCTACAGTGCCCGGTTTAGGCCCAGACTGGACTCTTCCTCCCCTGCTCCCCTAATTGTAATAACCACCGTTGTAATATATATGATTGTAATAGTTTTGAACGCTACCCTTGTTGTAATAACTCTTTTCTTACTTCTCTCTACTCTTTCCCTTTATGCAATACCCCAGCTTAACACTGTTACAGTCCAGTATGACCCCTCATTTGACTACCACGAATATAAGCTGAACATTAAATGAGGGAGTCACAACAAGAATAGGGGTTATTAATTTATAACTAATACTTAAAATCATTAAAACACTGCCACCACCTTCCCAACATAAATGAATGTGTCAAAATTATTGTTTCCCCAGGAAGGAAGAGACTCAATAATCATGGAACTCAAAGGGGCAAGTAAATGAATCTTAAAGGATTAATACTGTAATCTTACTGAACTGAAAGTGAGATTCATGAGCGACTTTAATATTCATAAGATGGAGGGTAGCACGGGAATTTTCCAAGTCAACACATAAAAATGGCAAAGTAGAAAAATATATAAAAAAGAACAAGGGGATTAACTGAATACCACTGGAACCAATGTATTTCTCTTTATTAATTGAGCACGTAAATTAAAATCAAATTTGAAAGGTGCTAGCACATCCTAAGAGTCAAAATGGGTATCTACTGAGGACATGAATACTCAAGTGCACAATACCTTAAACCGCACTGAGGCCAAGATGTTGATGGCTTGCCTCCCACAGGTCAAGGGGACCTGTACCCCACTAAGCTCCAAGACACACTAACTAATCTTTTCCAAAAATGCTTACCAGTGGGACCGGCTCCACCCCCTAGTTCCTAGGCCCAAATTAACTCCACCTATCCCAAGCCTATGGCCAATGGATTTAAACACAACTGGGTGATCTAGAATCCTGGCCAATGGCATGGACAGGCACTACCCTGTGGGGACCCCGCCTCCACAGGCCTCCATGTCTTCAACCAATCAGAATCAAGCTTGACCATAAGGGTCAATTCCTCTTGACAGAAAACTCAAATAACTGGGAAAGCACCAACGACTTTTCTGTGGGAAACGCCGGCTGGGCACCCACGTGTTACTTGAGAGCACAAGTTTATTGGCCCTGAGGTACTATTTCCAATTCGTCACTGGACAGATGGACAGGAGAGAGAGGGGAACAAGTGACTTCAAACTGTTTATGACCACGAGGGTCAGACCGTGACAAATGGAAGGGATGACCAAAGGAAGAAAGGCAAGCGAGGGAAGGGAAGGGGAAGAGGAAGGGGGAGGGGGGAGGGGGAAGGGGAAGGAGCTATGGTCTGCATATACCATTACAACGACACGACTTCTCTTACCCAGGCTCATGGGGTGGGCGACCAGGCCCCTGAGTCGGACCGTCCTGGAAGACCGAGCTCTGTAGCCCCTGCTACAGGGCCCGGTTTAGGCCCAGACTGGACTCTTCCTCCCTGCTCCCCTCCATCCTCTGTGGTTGGGTCGAGCCCTAAGCCTGCTGTGGTGACCGCCTCGTCCCCTTGCACGGCTCCATCTCTTATTGTGACTACTGCGCCTTATGACCCATCTCTCTCTAAAGGTTCTCTTCGTAGTCCCCGCCACGGCCACTCTCGTATGCTCCCTTAACATACTAATTCATACCATGCTTTGTTTGGTCCTGCTACGTGGACTAAGAACTTTGATCTCCATCCTTTAGATTCGACTCCTCCTGACGAATTTTCCCTTCATAGGCATCTTGTAGATTCAGTAGATGCCTCTGTTACCTTCAACCCCACCCGTCTTGGTACCTGTGTCGTTGCTGCTCCCTCTCAGGATGCAGCCACTCGCTTGGCCGCCTTATCCTGCATTGGCGAGATCCTTGTTCGGGTCTCCAAGAACGCTCGGTTAAATGCCAGTGTTGGCACTGTTCTCCTTCTGCACCATGTTGCAACCGGTGTTAGAAATCTCAGACTGCCACGAGGATATCAAACATATCCTCGAGGCCCAGGGTCATTCTGTCCTTCAGGTGGATACGTTTACTCGTCCCCCTCGTGGTCATCGCCGTCAGCCCCTACGTGTTGTGAAGATTACCTTTGATGGTTGGACCCTTCCGCCCTCTGTCATTCTTGCTGGTGCCAGATGCTCCGTTCAGGAGTACATTCCATCTCATCTGCTCTGCAATAAGTGCTGGAGGTTTGGGCATGGTGCCCTCAAATGCTCTAGTCCTGTCTCCCTCTGTCCCTTCTGTGGTGGCGAGGGTCACTCTAAGTTGGAGTGCACTTCTCCCCAGGCCTGCTACCTCAACTGCGGTGAGGCCCACCCTACCTTCTCCCGCATGTGTATATGTTACAAACTTGAGGCAGCCGTCCTCAACTTGAAGCACTGGGACCGTTTGTCTTGTCCTGAGGCGAGGCGCCAAGTTCATCGTCTCCCCCCTTTCGCTGGTGTCTCTTATGCTCGCATGGTGCACTCTTCCTCTCCTCGTCCTTTCCACCTTCCTCAGTCTCACAACCGTTTCCAGGCCTTAGACCCGGACACGCCCACCACCTCCTCCCCTGTTTCTTTCCGTTCTGTCCTGAAGCGTCCGCCTCCTGGTTCTCTGTCTAGGGTTCCCCTTCTTTCTACCCAGTCTGTCATGTCTCCCGTGTCTTCTTTCTCCTCTCCCTCTGGTCCTCCTTGCCGTCATTCTCCTCGGTCTCTTGGCTCTCCACGCTGCCTGACTGTGCGGGCCGATGTCCATCGCTCTCCTGGTGGTTATATTGTTCGCTCTCGTTCTTCTTCTCCTATTGAGATGCTAGAGTCTGTTTCCCAATACATTGCTGCTGGGACATCTGTCTCTTTGAGTCAGAAGTGGAAACCTGGCTCCTCTCCTTCCTCCTCCCCGGTAGGTAAGAAGGCTTCGCTTTCTTCTTCGCCCCTATCTCTGATTCTATCGTTCCTTCCCCTCCCGCTTTGGTGGTAGAGCCCTTGTTCCTACTGTGGAGGTTTCTTTGGCCCCAGTCCCGTCTCGGTTACTGCCCTTGCTGAGGTGCGCTCCCCTCTTTCTGCCCCTCCTCCTGCTCTCCTTGCCCGCCCCTCTCGGTTGTCTCCTCCCCCTTCTCCTCCTCCGGACCCTGCTCGTCCACCTCTGGTCTGTCCTCCCGCTCATATCCCTCCTTCTTTACTCAGATTACCCATGCCCCCTAAACCTGACTTCGCTGACCCTGATCCTGACCCTGTGCTTCTTTAACGTGCTGTGTTCCTTTTTCATCTTTCTTTCTTCTTTGTTCTCTGTTGCTATCCTTTCTCTTTTTGTCGATGTCTATTCTTCAGTGGGACATCCGTGGATATTACGCCAATTTCCTTGACCTCCAACTTCTAATTTCACAGTTTTTGCCCCTTTGTGTCTGTCTCCAGGAGCCGATGCTTGGTGCTCGTCCTGGTCGCTTCCGTGGCTGTTCTTTTCTCTCCCCCCCCCCCAGCGACATCTGGGGTCCATAATTCTTCTGCTCTCTTGATTCGCTCCGATGTTCCCTTTGTCCCCTTACTTTTTATCTCGCCTCTCCACTGTTCTGCTGCCTGTGTCTTTGTGCGTAAATGGTACACGGTTTGTTCCATTTATCTCCCCCCTCTGTCCCACTTTCTCTTCCTGATCATAGCACCTCCTAGACTCCATGCCGGAGCCTGTGCTCCTGCTGGGTGATTTCAATTGTCAACATGCCCTTTGGGGTAATGTGCTGACAAACACCCAGGGGTCGCTTCCTTGAACCTTACATCCTCTCTTCTTCCCTGTCTCTTCTGAATTCTGGTGAGCCCACTCATTTGGACTCTCGGACTCGCTCCGTTTCCTGTCTCGATCTTTCTCTGTGCTCGTCATCCTTTTACTTAGATTTCGAGTGGCAGGTCCTTGATGGCCTCCATGTCAGTGACCATTTTCCTATCCTTGTTACCTTTTTCTCTTTTCACCCTCCTCTCGCCTTCCCTAGATGGCGGTTTGCCGAGGCTGACTGGCGCCTCTTTACTCTCCGTGCTACTATTTCCGAATTCTCCGTTCTGCCTCTCCCTCGTACCCTCCTTCTTTTTCATGACACTGTCTTCGACGCTGCCCCCCGTTCTATTCCTTGCTTTTCCTCTCTGTGAACGTGGAAGTGCGTTCCCTGGTGGAATTTAGACTGTGCTTGGTCTGTCCGCTGAAAGCGTGCATCCTGGAAGAGGCACCGCCGCTGGCAGACGGTTGAGTCTTTTCTTCTGTTTCGGAAGGCAAGAACAGTGGCCCATAGGACCATCCGTGCGGCTAAACGTGCATGCTGGATGTCTTATGTCTCCACCGTTACGTCCGAAACTCCTCTGCCACTGGTCTGGAAGCGTATCCGCAAGATAGCAGGTAAGTTCTCTCCTGATGTCTCGCCGGTCCATCGATTCGATGGTGATCTTGTGGCGGACCCGTTGCAGGTCACAACCGAACTGGGTTCCCACTTTTCATCTGTTAGTTCTGGTTCTCATCTTCCCCAATCCTTCCTTCTTCGTAAGCCTATTCTTGAATCTCGTTCTTTAGATTTCTGTACCCATCATCACCTTCCCTATAACGATCCCTTCTCTCTCTCTGAGTTTCGGTCTGCCATAGTGAGGTTCTACGGCGGCGGGCTCCGATGGCATTCATTATGAGATGCTTCGCCATCTCCCTCCGTGCACGTCTCAGTAATTACTGAGTCTGTGCAATCGGGTCTGGGAGTCATCGTCAGTCCCTGAGGACTGGCTCGATGCTGTTGTCTTCCCTGTCTGGAAACCAGGGTCTCTCGGGTCATCGCCAAGGACTTCCGCCCTATTGCCCTCACGAGTTGTGTCTGCAAGCGTTTTGATTGTATGATTAACGTTCGTTTGATGTAGTTCTTAGAGCACTATCACCACATCTCCCTTCCCAACTTGGTTTTCGCAAGTGTTGCAGCACAACGGATGTCCTGGTGAACTTGGAGGTCTATATTCGTACTGCTTTTGCAGTACTTTTGCAAAGACTTCCGTTGTTGCCGTCCTTTTTGGCCTGGAAAAGGCTAACGACACTACCTGGCAGTATCATATTCTGTCCCAACTTCATTCTTTTGGCCTTCGGGGAATATCCCTCTCTTCCTCCAAAGTTTCCTCTCTTCGTTCATTTCGTGTGAGGCTTGGTATCACTCTCTCTGCCCCTTTTAGGCAGTATGAGGGTGTACCCCAGGGTAGTGTTCTAAGAACTATTCTTTTTCTAGTTGCCCTCAACGGTATTCTTTCCTCTCTTCCTTCTGGCGTCTTCTCCGCTCTCTATGTTGACGATCTTACCCTTTGCTGTCAGGGTGATGATTCGCCTCTTCTTCAACGGCGGCTTCAACTTGCGATTGATGCCGTGTCGTCTTGGGCCACCGATCATGGCTTCAAGTTCTCTGCGTCTAAGACTTGTGCTATGACTTTTACTCGGAAGCATGTCGTTCTTCGTCCCTCTTTCTTGTTTTATGGTCATCCACTTGTGTTCAAGGATTCCGCTAAGCTTTTGGGGTTAATTTTTGACACTCGTTTGTCTTTGTCGCCCCATATCTCTTACCTTCGAGTTGAATGCTCTAAGGCCCTTAACTCACTTTAGGTTTTGTCCCATACTTCTTGGGAGCGGATAGGCGCACGCTCCTTTATTTGAACTCCTCTCACGTCCTGTCTAAACTCGATTATGGTTGCCCTGCATACTCTTCTGCTTCTGCTTCTACTCTTCGCCGTCTTGATGCTTTGCACCATACTGGGTTTCGTCTCAGCTCTGGTGCCTTTCGTTCGACTCCCGCCCTCAGCTTGTATGTTGACACTGGCTTCCTCTCTCTCCAGGACCGCCGTGATCGCTACTGTCTTCTCTATCTTGCGCGGTCCTTACAACATCCTTCCTCTCGCTTCTGTCGTGCTTTAACTTTTACCCCTCCTGTGGTTCCTGTTCCTCTTTATCGCCTTCCTCAGTCTGTCCGACTATCTCGCTTACAGGATTCTCTTTCCGTTCGTATTTCTAATGTTTCTCCTCGTATTGTTCCTTCCTTGCCCCCGTGGAGAGTACCTCCTTCCAAAGTTTTGTACATCCATGATCCGCATCACTAAAGCTTTTACCCCTCCTACGGTTCTGAAACGCCTTTTCCTTGAGCACTTTTCTTCGCACTCCCGCTCTATTTCCATCTTCTCTGATGGGTCTAAGTCTACGAACGGTGTGGGCTACTCTGTTGTTTTTCCTGACCGCACTTATATGTGTCGCCTCCCTTCGGAGGCTAGCATCTTTACAGCAAAACTTTATGCTATTCTCTATGCTCTCCGTCTCCTGCTTTCTCATTGTTGATCCTCCTTTGTGGTTGTAGTTGACTGTTACGGCCACTATGGGTCGCAACCGGGTTCTTTGCTGGAGAAACCAAAGTACTAGTATCCGACCCCAAGTCGGTAGTGGCTTTCAAGGAGTGGGCTTGGTAATGCAAGTAAAACACAAGGGGTAGTTGAAAGGAATACGACACTTCATTAATTATCAATATATTCACATATTATTACTTTCCCATCACCTTAAATAGAATCATAAACGAAGTATTACTACACTGATATATACACATGTGTCGCTCTCGTAGACACTCAGCACTCCTTGATGCTCATGCAATGCAGCCTTGTCAACTTCCGTGTTTCATCAACACACAGTACCGTCCTCAACCAGTACTGGGAAACACCAACGAGTCTACCCTAGCCATGGCCAGCCTATCTTCAGTCTCACTAGGTGCTCCTTGTGAAAGCCCACAATCACTCTCCAACCTAGTGCTGGCCGAGAACATCAGCCTCGCGCTGCTGGGCCTCTACACGAACAAATACAAGGGTAGCGAACACCTGGCAGGAGCTTCTTACAACTAGCTAGTTACACTCCTCCGTAGCACCTCACTGTCGGTCTTCTCTTCCTCTAGCCAGTCCCGAGATACGCCGAATTCTGTCACTGCCATTTCACAGGCAAACAGCAGATACTACTCAGTTCCTCTTCGGCGGCGGCTCACTGCTCACATAAAGCAGAATGGAGTAGAGAGATAATAGGCTGCCCTGGGTAGACTAACTGTCTTCCTACCACCGCAGCCCTACGTCGCCTCTGTGGATACAGACACATCATCAGTAAACTGGCTGGTACTTGTGAACTAAGAAATACCACTTACGGACTTTGACATTAACATACAACTCCTCTCTCAATAGATGGCGCTGATTTCTAGGCGCCACCTCACTAGAGGTCAGCTACAGCGACTCTTCGGGCTGACCAAGGCAGGAATCTAGAGTCTCTTGCAGGTATCATACTGCCAACACCAGATGGCGTCGTCCATTTAGTGGGGGATTAGTTAGCAGACTCACAGATGGCGTTGACGTCGCTGCTCCATGCTCCGACGATGGAGTCGGGTTCGTAACATTGACTCTCGTAGTGCCCTCATGGCTCTAGGGTCCTTTAATCCTGTCCATCCAGTGGTCATCGAGATTCAACATTGGCTGTTTCTTATTTCTAGTAAATTTAAATCGGTAGAGTTTTGCTGGGTTCCCAGCCATATAGGTGTTTCTTTAAATGAGCGTGTGGATGCTGCCGCTAGGGAAGCTATCCATTCTTGTCCCATCTCCCGTAAAGGTATTCCTTATTCCGACTTTTATCCAGTTATTCATTCCTCCGTCCTTACCCGTTGGCAAGGTTGTTGCCTTCTGTAGTTGGTAACAAGCTGCGTACTCTGAAATGTAGTGTGTCCCCATGGCCTTCCTCCTGCTGCCATAACCGGCGGTGGGAAACTGCTCTAGCAAGGTTGCAGATTGGCCATACTCGCTTAACTCACGGTCACTTAATGGAGCGCTGCCCTCCTCCTTGTTGTCCAAAATGTGTTGTCCCTCTTACAGTTGTGTATATCATTGTTGAATGTCCTGACTTCCAGGACGTGCGTGTGTCTTGCTTTCCGACTGTCCCTCGCGGTCACTTGTCCTTCAATAGAATTCTTTGTGAATCAGATACGTTTGATAACATTTGCCGTGTGCGTTTCTGTTTTCGTATTGGCATTCATGGTGATATTTAGTGCCCTCTGATTATTTCGCACTTTGATGGTGCTATATAGCCATCCCGGTTTGGTGCCTTCTTTTGATGATTACTTACTTATTACCTTTCTTCTTTATACGTCGGGCAGGTGCTTTCATCTCTTTATCCCTGATTGCTCGTAAATAGGAGATATTATCGTTATTATCAGTACTGGTTGTGGCCCAATGCGCACGCATTTATTTAGTTAAAATTCGTGAAAAATTCTTTTCTTAACATATTAAGGTGAAATTTTCATGATTCTGATGTGGGAGATTTATTTGAAATTTTTCACTATTTTTCATATTTTGAAAAAACTCTACGTCACCAGGCTCCTTGATATATAAAAAATGTACATAAACATCTCCTAATGATTACCTTGTGGCATTTTTTCTGCGGCTCCTCCCTTGAGAGGCTTTGTTCAAAAATTCAACAAATAATTCTTTGTTTTGAAATAGAAAAAGGTTATGGAAAATTCGGGATGAAATATATTTAACTATTAATCATGTTACAGTTTAGCACTGATGTGATATGGGTTTTCTCTGACCGATTATGGATTTACAGATATATAAGAAAAAGATTAAACCATATGTATTTTATGATCATATGCTAATAAAGTAATTACAATAAAATGAAAACAAAATTAGTTGTGGGAAATTTTTACCCACCATATCTAATAATCGTCTAAGAAATGTATTATTTCTATATCATATCAATATCATATCAAATCATATCTATATCATATCTATATCATATCAGAATCATATCAGAATCACAATAGATTCATTATATATAGCTTGATCCC
>WNGS01159961.1:167329-190198 GCA_020271785.1 Procambarus virginalis
TAGCTTGATACCTGGTTGATACCTGGTTGATGGGGTTCTGGGAGTTCTTCTACTCCCCAAGCCCGGCCCGAGGCCAGGCTTGACTTGTGAGAGTTTGGTCCACTAGGCTGTTGCTTGGAGCGGCCCGCAGGCCCACATACCCACCACAGCCCGGCTGGTCCGGAACTCCTTGGAGGAATAAATCTAGTTTCCTCTTGAAGATGTCCACGGTTGTTCCGGCAATATTTCTTATGCTTGCTGGGAGGACGTTGAACAACCGCGGACCTCTGATGTTTATACAGTGTTCTCTGATTGTGCCTATGGCACCCCTGCTCTTCACTGGTTCTATTCTGCATTTTCTTCCATATCGTTCACTCCAGTACGTTGTTATTTTACTGTGTAGATTTGGGACCTGGCCCTCCAGTATCTTCCAGGTGTATATATTTGATATCTCTCTCGTCTTCTTTCTAGTGAGTACATTTGGAGAGCTTTGAGACGATCCCAATAATTTAGGTGCTTTATCGCGTCTATACGTGCTGTATATGTTCTCTGTATTCCCTCTATTTCAGCAATCTCTCCTGCTCTGAAGGGGGAAGTGAGTACTGAACAGTACTCAAGACGGGACAGCACAAGTGACTTGAAGAGTACAAGCATTGTGATGGGATCCCTGGATTTGAAAGTTCTCGTAATCCATCCTATCATTTTTCTGGCTGTCGCAATATTTGCTTGGTTATGCTCCCTAAACGTTAGGTCGTCAGACATCATTATTCCCAAATCCTTTACATGTTGTTTCCTACTATGGGCACATTGATTGTGTTTTGTACCCTGTATTATGTTTAAGGTCCTCATTTTTACCGTACCTGAGTACCTGGAATTTGTCACTGTTAAACATCATATTATTTTCTGATGCCCAGTCGAAAACTTTATTAATATCAGCTTGAAGTTTTTCAATGTCTTCAGCCGAGGTAATTTTCATACTGATTTTTGTGTCGTCTGCAAAGGATGATACGAAGCTGTGACTTGTATTTTGTCTATATCTGATATGAGAATAAGGAAAAGCAGCGGTGCAAGGACTGTACCCTGAGGTACAGAGCTTTTAACTGCACTTGGACTAGATTTATATGGTTGACCGTTACTCGCTGAGTCCTGTTTGACAGAAAACTGAGTATCCAGCGTCCTACTTTACCGGTTATTCCCATTGACTTCATTTTGTGTGCTATCACGCCATGGTCACATTTATCGAAAGCCTTTGCGAAGTCCGTGTATATCACATCAGCATTCTGTTTTTCTTCTAATGCCTCAGTGACTTTATCGTAGTGCTCAAGTAGCTGTGAGAGGCACGATCTTCCCGCTCGAAATCCATGTTGGCCTGGGTTGTGAAGGTCATTGGTCTCCATGAAATTGGTGACCTGACTCCTAATCACTCTCTCAAATACTTTTATTATGTGCGATGTTAGTGCAACTGGTCTATAATTCTTTGCCAATGCTTTGCTCCCTCCCTTGTGTAGAGGGGCTATGTCTGCACTTTAAGTGCATCTGGTATCTCCCCCGTGTCCAAGCTCTTCCTCCACACTATACTGAGTGCCTGTGCTACCGGCACTTTGCATTTCTTATAAATATTGAATTCCATGAGTCTGGACCTGGGGCCGAGTGCATGGGCATGTTTTCAATTTCTCTTTCAAAATTTAGTGCGCTCGTGTTGATATCAGTTATATTTACAGGGGTTTGGATATCCCGCATAAAGAAATTGTCTGGATCTTCTACTTTCATGTTGTTTATTGGAGTGCTAAACATGTCCTCATACTGCTTTTTTAGGATTTCACTAATTTCTTTGTCATCCTCCGTGTATGAACCTTCACTTGTACGAATAGGTCCAATACTGGCAGTAGTTTTTGCTTTTGATTTCGCATATGTGAAGAAGTATTTTGGATTTTTCTTTATTTCCTGAATTGCTTTCTGTTCTAACTGCCTTTCTTCAGTTTCATATGAGTGTTTCAATTTCCGCTCGATTTCTTCAATCTCCCTATTTAAATTATTCCTTCTTTGACGGGAAATTCGTGTCTGCATAAGCAGTTCCGTTATTCTTTTCCTGCGTTTATAGTGTCTTCTGCGTTCTCTTTCTACGTTGGATCTCTTTCTGGCTTTCCTCAAAGGAACATGTTTCAGACAGACTTGATACGCTTCCGAAGTCAGTTTTTCTATTCCTTCTGTAGGACTTTTATTACTTAAAACAGTTTCCCATGGAATGTTTTTAAGTTCCCTGTTTATTATCTCCCAGTCTATCCTTTTATTATTAAAATTGAATTTACTGAATAGCCCCTCTCGCTTTATCAACGTTTTAGGTCTATTCTGAGTATTGATGGTAGTTTGCACTTCAATGAGCTTGTGATCTGAATATGTGGTATCTGATATCGTAATGTCTCTGATAATGTCTTCATTGTTCGTAAAGACCAGATCTAGAATTTTTATTTCTCGTTGGCTCCGATATCTGCTGAGTGAGTGAAAATTTGTCACAGAATCTAAGTAGTTCTCTAATCTGTGGTTGGTTAGGTCCTGATAGATTCCCTGGTATAATATTATTGTTTGCTATTCTCCACCTGAGACTAGGCAAGTTGAAGTCACCTAAGAAGATAATATCAGGTTGGGTTCTCCAAATTATCAAGGCTATTCTCTATTTTGTTTATCTGTTCTGTGAATTCCTCAGCCGTTGCATCTGGCGGTTTGTATATTAGAATAATCACTAAATTTATTTTCTCTATTTTTAATCCCAGTACCTCTACCACCTCATTTGTAACGTTTAGGAGCTCCGAGCACACAAGGTCTTCCCTAATATACAGACCCACTCCTCCATGTGACCTAATTTTCCTGTCACACCTGTATAGGTTATATCCTGGAATCCAGATCTCACTGTCCAAGAATTCCCCTGCATGGGTTTCTGTGAAAGCTCCAAATACTGCATTTGACTCCGTGAGGAGGCCATTTATGAACTGTACTTTATTGTTTGTTCTTGTTTTCAGTCCTTGTATGTTGGCAAAGATGAATGAGGTTACTCTGTTAGTGATAGTTTGACTGGGAGACTTTTGTGGCAAGCCCATTATGCGTGGACATATTGAGTTTGTTCTGACCAGTGCTGATTGTTGTAGGGCAGTTGCCTGTTGAGTTGTGGTTCCCTTTCGGTGTGTAGTTGTATCTGTAATTCTGGTATGCAAGTGGGTCTGGCATCCAGTTCCATACATTCTCCATGCTCCTCCTTTTGAATTCTCTTTCGGTCTGGTATAAAAAATTTATCGAATTTCCTCCAAATTCATTATCCTGCTTGCCACTCTTTATGTAGCGTTCCGTGCCTTTCACGTGAAAGTATGGGCAGCTGAGGTCATAGCATTTTCTGTCCTCCAGTGAGGTTTGGCACATCTCAGGATGGAAAAACCTACATATTGATCCAAATCGACACTCACCTTTCCTAAGCATATTTAAACATTTTTTGGGATGTTGATAACTGCATTCTAATCCTTTCTTATTACCAGCATATCTATGTCTGCATATGCCCTTTGCATAAAATTTGCATAAGTCTGTCCTTCTGTTCTGACTCTCTCTATCGGGAACCGTTGTAGTGTCTGTACCTACCGAGCTGTCAGTGCTGTCTGTTACACTTTCTAGTTTACTGTCATCCACATCCGGGCCTACCGAGTCAGAGTTTACAACTTCCTGAGTTTTCAGCCTCAGTTTCATCCCTGACTATAGCTCCGCCCCTGGTATATTACAATTGTTGTTCCTTTCCCACTCCTTCTGGATGGCTGGTAGGCTTCCAATGAACGATGTTTTCCGTTCATGCGTCATGTTATCTAGAAGGTTTTTTAGGATATTCCAAGCTGGCAGGTCATGTTTACACACCAGAGCAAGTGGCCAGCTCTCAGTGCCGCAGTGTTATTCACTCCTGCACAAGCCGAATGAAATCTATTCTTACAGATATAACATTCAATTCCCGTCGCCTTCGACTTGAAGGAGATCTTACAGTGGCCACAAATTTGTTTATTTACTCCCATTTTTGCCTTGTTTTGTTGTATATATCTATATATTATATAATATTATATGTATACCGTATGTTTGTAAAGTATATATGTTATTTGTTCTCTACAGTATGGTCAGTACTTATCACACGGTCGAGGGTGAGGGAGGGTCCCAGAGGCTGTACCGTTGACACTTGTTGTCCCAGGCCGCGGCTGGAGGCCCTCAGTTGCCAGTTACTTGGGTTATAACACTGATATATTAATTCGCTTGTATTACAATAAGGGATTTTCTGCTTTATTCCCGACTTGCAATAGTATTCATTTCTCTATTACTAATTTCTCGATCCACATTCCCCTATTACACTCGTTGTGTAATAGGCAATTAGGAATTATAGGAATTATCGGCACTAGGAATTATCGTCCCCCCAAAAAGAACTAGGAAACAAAAGGCTGGCATACCGAAAGGGGAACTATGAGGAGATGAGACGTTTCCTGAGGGAAATACCTTGGGACACAGACCTCAGAGATAGGTCTGTACAAGATATGATAGACTATGTCACCCAAAAGTGTCAGGACGCAGTAAACAGGTTCATCCCGTCTAAAGGGAAAAATCCGAGAAGCAACAGAAGAATCCATGGTATAATAAGGCATGTATGAAAGCAAAGGAACTGAACAAAAGGGCTTGGAGGAACTTCCGGAAAAACAGAACACCAGAAAGCAGAGAGAGATACCAGAGAACCAGGAATGAGTATGTTAGGGTAAGAAGAGAAGCATAGAAAATTTATGAAAATGATATAGCAAACAAAGCCAAGCCTGAACCAAAGCTGCTCCATAGTCACATCAGGAGGATAACAACAGTGAAAGAACAGGTTATGAAACTTAAAACAGGCGAGAACAGGTATGCAGAGAATGACAAAGAGGTGTGTGATGAACTCAACAAGAGGTTCCAGGAGGTCTTCACAATAGAACAAGGTGAGGTCACTGTGCTAGGAGAAAGGGAAGTAAACCAGGCAGCCTTGGAAGGGTTCGAAATTACGAGTGAGGAGGTCAAGAGACACCTGCTGGATCTGGACGTTAGAAAGGCTGTTGGTCAGACGGGATCTCACCATGGGTACTGAAAGAGTGTGCAGAGGCACTTTGCTTGCCACTCTCCATAGTGTATAGTAGGTCACTTGAGACGGGAGACCTACCAGAAATATGGAAGATGGCAAATGTGGTCCCAATATACAAAAAGGGCGACAGGCAAGAGGCACTGAACTACAGGCCAGTGTCCTTGACTTGTATACTATGCAAGATGATGGAGAAGATGGTGAGAAAAAAACTAGTAACTCATCTGGAGAAAAGGCAGTTGCCCTTAATCAACCTATATGTGCCACAGAGTAAACTTGACCTTGACACACTGCCTGAATTTGTTAATGAAGAACCTACCCTGCTGGTCGGTGACCTGAATGCCAGGCACCCACACTTTGGTGACAACTGTCATCAGCCCAATGTCAATGGACGGAAACTGTCACTCTTTGTCAGGGGAAGTGAAAACCTTAGGGTCCTGGGTGACGAACAGCCAACTCACCTCAGAGGAGGAAGATTAGACTATGCTCTCCTGCTGAATGCACAGGACACGGATGCCAGTACACACATTTTGCACAGTTTATATAGTGACCATTGGGCACTGATTACCAACGTCGACATGAGCAAGAGAAGGAAAGAGACAAATAAAAGAAAAAGGTTATCACTCGGACCAGATATGAGGCCGCACTTCATAAACAGGATGAGTGACTGGTTCACGGAATACCAAATCCCCGAAGACATTGATACATTTGTTGATGACCTTAATCACCAAATTGAGAGCTGTCTAAGAGTTCCGCGCCGTACGCCTGGGCGAAGTAACCCTCAGAGGAAGAAAATAAAATGGTATGAGAATGATTACATAAAGACGCTTAACGCAAATGTACGAGACATGAGTAGAGAGTACCGGAGACATCCCACTGAGAGTAACCAAGAGTTGTTTAAAACTGTGTGTCAAGTAGCCAGGGAAGAGAAGATTAAAGAGCGGGAAAGACAATGGCTTGAGTTCACTAGCTCTATTGGACGGGAAACATCTGCAAGACAAGTGTGGGCAAAAATTCAGACAGCTAAGGGGGCAGAGCCCGGCCTGCGGCTCACAAAGACCCCCAGGGTAAGGCTGAAGAACTAATTCACAAGTGGAGTGATGCAGCATCCTCCTCCTCCCTCCCTGCAGAAATCAGCAGGGAACAGCTCCTGCGACATGATGACAGAAGAATTAGGATAACAAGAGCACTGTCTAGTGATGACGAATATGGGGAACCAATCACAGCCCAAGAAGTAAGGGGCGCTATGAAAAAGGGTAAAAGTACAGCACCTGGTGAAGATGGCGTCACCTACGACATACTCAATGCACTGTGTGAAGTGTCTGGGAATCCCTTACTCCACCTGTTTAACAAGTCATTCCTAAGTGGAGTGTTGCCTACACAATGGAAACACGCAATAATTGTTCCCATACCGAAGCCTAATGACCCTGGTAATTACAGACCTATCAGTCTCGTGTCATGCACTTGCAAGATGCTTGAAAGGATCATCCTAAACCGACTGTTGCACAAAATAGGCAGGTTAGGGGAGGGGGTCAATGGATTTGTTAAAGGACGGAGCACAGCAAATTGTATAGTTAATTATTTGGCTAATGACACGGCTAGGTACTCTGTATTTGTTGACATCAAAGGAGCCTTCGACAAAGCACAGGGGATTGCGATCCTAGACGAGCTTGCATGCATGGGTGTCAAGGGGAGACTCATGAAATGGGTTGAAGACTACCTCACAGGAAGGAAAGCCAAGGTTTGCTTCAATGGAGCAGTCTCCAGAACAATGAATATGGAACTCGGGACCCCCCAAGGCGGAGTCTTAAGCCCTACACTATTCAATGTACTTATGAACGCCATTGCAAATATTGATTTTCCAGAAGGAACACAACAAGTGGGATATGCAGATGATGTCCTAATACAAGCTCCCACCTTGGGAAAAATTGAACAGTCCATTGAACTCCTTGGAAGGAAATGTATTGAGCTCGGTTTCACCCTCTCCACAAACAATACGAAGGCATACTCCCATCACAAGCAGAGAGCAAATGAAGAGCTGCAAATTAATGGTGTAACACTTGAATGGGTTGACCACTATCGGTACCTTGGCGTCACTGTCGGCTCTAACAAGGGGAAGAAAGAGGAGCTCAATCAACTCATAGGAACATGCAAAAGTCGACTCAGGGCACTGAAAGCTATGACCTGGAATGGACATGGAGCCTCTATTGCCGTGCTTAAAATGATGTGCACAGCCTATGTGCGCTCCGTCATAGACTATGCCGCACCAGTTCTGTGCACCTACTCCCAAAGCGATATGAAAAGGCTTGAAAGCATTCAAAATGAAGCCATGACAATCATTCTTGGAGTTCCAAGAACTGCCAAAACGTCTAATCTACGAGAGGAGTTGTCCCTTCCCAGTGTTAAAAGCAGAATTCAGGAGCTGAATGCTAAGCTTGCAATTAGGATAGCCAGAGATCCCCATTACAATGATATTGCTAAGAAAAAACTGAGCTCTGTGCTACTTTCAGGGGGAAACAGGAGAAGCAAAAAATGGCATCACAGATCAGTCTGCTACCTCGAAGAGCTTCACCTGCTTGAGCAAGCCCGTGAGCTCCTGCCTGTAGAGAGGTTACCTCCCTGGGAGGATGACTCATGCAAGATCTTCATCATTGAAATGGCAATGAAAAAATCCAACATGTTACCACAAGAAATGAGGCACAAGTATCTCGAGGAAATTTATAAAGAAGCCGGAGATGAACTAGATCAAATCTACACTGACGGGTCATCTAATCCTGTCAGTGGCAGGGCTGGTGCAGCTTACACGGTAATCAATGATAATACTTTCCAACGCAGAAATGAAGAAAAAGCACGTATTGAGAACTATGCCTCTTCAACGCAAGCAGAGCTAACTGCCATTGTTATGGCGCTAAAGTTTCTTGAACGGAACACTAATGGTGCAGTGATTTGCACCGATTCAAAAGCAGCACTGCAAAGCCTAAGTAAAAACCGAGAAGAAAATCTTGCAATAGTCGCTGAAATTAAGAGAGCTGTGAGAGTACTTACCAATCAGGGAAGAATCATCAAGTTTCTGTGGATCCCCTCCCATGTTGGGATATGTGGGAATGAACGAGCAGATGTGCTGGCTGCTGAAGGCGCTGAAGGAGACCATATTGAATACTTCATACCCAAGACTCTACTACAAATTAGAGGTATTGTCAGGCAACATCACCGTGACAAGGTAACTGAGGAAAGGAGGATAGAAGCACAAACCAGTGAATCTGTACGATGGTACAACATGGTTGCAGCTGGCAATCCCAATCATTATGGCCGAAGAGGAGGAGGACGAGGGAGAGAATCAGTAATAGCGAGAATCCGTCTTGGATACAAATATTCATGGAGATATGGAATGGAAACAACAGTTGATCAGCGAAGTTGCAGAATCTGTGGTGAGAGTGACGGACACCGCCTTGACCACTATCTACGTGAATGTGAACACCTGAGAGACATTAAGAATATGTGTAGAATAATAAACCCCACATTGTTTGAGTTAGGAAAAAACTATTTGTCAAATATTGATACTGTTCTTAAAAGATTTCCCCATTTTGCACCCGCAAGATAATGTAAGCTTTAAGGGTTGATAGATGTTAATCTTCTTGTTTGTTGAGCTGTTCACTTCAGATAGTTAAGCAAGTCCCAGCTGTGTCTGGGTACAAGTGACAGGATGAACAACCCAGCGGGTTTTCTTCCTATTGGGGAGTGATGTACATGCTGCTATGGCGGTGTGTCCACTCACAAGATGAGTGGCGCTGCCCAATAAACTCGCCCCTGGGGGCAAAATTTAAATTTAAAATTTGGAGAGAAGGGACTTCGTGACAAATCACCAACATAGATTCAGGGAGGGTAAATCTTGCCTGACTGGCTTAATAGAATTATACGACCAGGTGACAAAAATTATGCAAGAAAGAGAAGGCTGGGCAGACTGCATTTTCTTGGATTGCCGGAAAGCCTTTGAGACAGTGCCGCATAAGAGGCTGGTACATAAGCTGGAGAGACAGGCAGGTGTAGCTGGTAAGGTGCTCCAGTGGATAAGGGAGTACCTAAGCAATAGGAAGCAGAGAGTTACGGTGAGGGGTGAGACCTCAGATTTGCGTGATGTCACCAGTGGAGTCCCACAGGGCTCTGTACCCGGTCCTATCTTGTTTCTGATATATGTAAATGATCTCCCAGAGGGTATAGATTCATTTCTCTCAATGTTTGCTGACGATGCCAAAATTATGAGAAGAATTAAGACAGAGGAGGACTGCTTGAGGCTTCAAGAAGACCTAGACAAGCCGAAGGAATGGTCAAACAAATGGTTGTTAGAGGTTTAATCAAAGCAAATGTAATGTAATGAAGATAGGCTTAGGGAGCAGGAGGTATAGATGATACTAGGTATCATCTGGGAGACGAAATTCTTAAAGAGTCAGAGAGAGAAAAAGACTTGGGGGTTGACATCACGCCAGACCTGTTCTTTGCAGCCCATATCAAGAGGATAACGTCAGCGGCATATGCCAGGCTGGCCAACATAAGAACAGCATTCAGAAACTTGTGTAAAGAATCATTCAGAACTTTGTATACCACATATGTCAGGCCAATCCTGGAGTATGCAAGCCCAGCATGGAGTCCATATTTAGTCAAGGATAAGACCAAACTGGAAAAGGTTCAAAGGTTGGCCACCAGACTAGTACCCGAGCTGAGAGGTATGAGCTACGAGGAGAGACTACGGGAATTAAACCTCACTTCACTGGAAGACAGAAGAGTTAGGGGGCGAAATGATCACCACATTCAAGATTCTCAAGGGAATTGATAGGGTAGATAAAGACAGGCTATTTAACACAAAGGGCACACGCACTAGGGGACACAGGTGGAAACTGAGTGGCCAAATGAGCCACAGAGATATTAGAAAGAACTTTTTTAGTGTCAGAGTGTTGAAAAATGGAATGCATTAGGAAGTGATGTGGTGGAGGCTGACTCCATACACAGTTTC
Organism: Procambarus virginalis; assembly: GCA_020271785.1. NCBI lineage: Eukaryota > Metazoa > Arthropoda > Malacostraca > Decapoda > Cambaridae > Procambarus > Procambarus virginalis. The sequence goes on from WNGS01159961.1 coordinate 177,433, forward strand.
AAGTGTAGATATGATAGAGCCCAATAGGCTCAGGAACCTGTACACCTGTTGATTGACGGTTGAGAGGAGGGACCAAAGAGCCAGAGCTCAACCCCCGTAATCATAATTAGGTGAGTACAAAGTGAAGCTTGAAAAAGTTCAGAGATATGCCACTAGGTTAGTCCCAGAACTAAGAGGCTTGAGTTACGAAGAAAGGCTGCGGGAAATGCACCTCATGACACTAGAAGACAGAAGAGTAAGGGAAGATATCATCACTACCTACAAAATTCTAAGAGGAGTTGACAGGTTAGATAAAGAAAAACTGTTTATCACGGGTGGGACGCGAACAAGGGGACACAGGTGGAAACTGAGTTCCCAAATGAGCCACAGGGACGTTAGAAAGAACTTTTTCAGTGTCAGAATAGTTAACAGGTGGAATGCATTAGGCAGTGATGTGGTGGAGGCTGACTCCATACACAGTTTCAAATGTAGATATGATAGAGCCCAATAGGCTCAGGAATCTGTGTATCAGTTGATTGACAGTTGAGAGGCTGGACCAAAGAGCCAGAGCTCATCCCCTGCAAACACAATTAGGTGAGTACATAGAGTCAACAGACGACGCCATCTCTCCCTCCCTCCTCATAAAGATTCCTCCTCCCATCATACTGCGCACATCGCTAATTCTCACCACAATCCTGCTATTTTCAGAATCCCGGTCAATAAATCTTGTAAATGAATATTTTTCCACAAGTTTATTTTGTAATGGAACATGAGAAGTTGTTTGATGATTCACAGATGGACGAAACAATGACAGTGTGCTGTGGCTAGCGCTGTGAACATCTTGAACAGCATTATGTTCACTGATAACTGAACATTGTACACAGTCTTTATCACAGTCAGGCTCTTCTGTAATATTATCATGGCTAAATAATGTCAGTTACATATATATTTTGACATTTTCAGGCGATGCTGTGGTCACAAGGTGAACAGCACTGATGTTAGCTCATGCTGTGTGCGCCTGCCTTGGTTGCTCACTCAAAACTGAAGCCTTCACACTCGTGAATGTTGCCCACGATTTTTTTAAATAGTGTCTGTTTACTAGAGCCATGAGGCAGCTGATGTGAACCCCTGTGTAGCCGCGGGACTTTTAAATCTTATGCAGTACTCCCAACCATTCAGAGCTATGGTGCACCGTACTGCAATAGTGACTCACCCCAACAATAAATTTATTGCACCTTTTAAGGTTTAAGGGTTTAATTCACACTACTATTTGTTAGTTTACAATTATATACCCTCAGCTGTTTGTAGTGTGAGAGCTGATCTTCCAGCATCGGACTTGGTCCGCAAATGTGATCCATCATGAGCAGGTATTAATTGCGACAATCTGGTCCTGGTGTGTCGCAGCTCAACTAATTTCTGGTGTGCTCACAATATACCTGGGGAAATGTTACAACGTAACATCTACCAAGAACAGATATACTTCAATTGTAGCCCATAAAGTATATTAGAGACTCTTACCCTTGAGTGGTTGTGTTATCCTGTCTTGTGACGATTAATACTAGATACAGGAAATAACTGGCAAATAAATCTGAGCTAATTGACTAACCTAACTGTGGCACCTTCCTCCTGTTATGCAAGTTGCGCAAACAAATAGTAACTATATTCCTTTGTTGTAAGTCACGCTGCTAACTAGAATTTGCAGGAGGAAATTTGTGTTGTAAAAGGCCAGTTTTTGGGCTCAAGTTTCACCAAAACACTCTCCTTGCAGTGCCTTTGTTTACATTGGCCGGTTTACAATAATCACATTAATATGATAGTCATCCAGGGGAACATTGCCTGGCTGTGTGGTCACATTAACATGGTAGTCATCCAGGGGAACATTCCCTGGCTGTGTGGTCACATTAACATGGTAGTCATCCAGGGGAACATTGCCTGGCTGTGTGGTCACATTAACATGGTAGTCATCCAGTGGAACATTCCCTGGCTGTGTGGTCACATTAACGTGGTAGTCATCCAGGGGAACATTGCCTGGCTGTGTGGTCACATTAACATGGTAGTCATCCAGGGGAACATTGCCTGGATGTGTGGTCACATTAACATAGTTTTGCCCGAAACGCATTGCGTAATAGTGGCTTTAGGCATTGTATGTACTAGCTCTATCTATAAATCGATCAACTTATGTAAAATCTCTCTATGTATGTACCTTTCCTGAATAAACATATTTATTTATTTATTTATAACATGGTAGTCATCCAGTGGAACACGTAACCAGTTAACTTCTCTGGTGCCAGTGGCATTGCTATCATTATAATATACCGTATAACATGTATACTCGATAGATACATGTTGGAGAGGTGTTGGATCAGGATGAACATTACTCGGAATGAGTTAAGCGGAGCACTGTGGTGATCATACATCTTATGTTCCGTGTTCCTGTAATACTTCTTTTTGCTTATTTAAAATAGTTTTACTCTAATATTATGGCAAAAGTAGCCATTGGCTTGGCTTTCTGCGGTATTCTTTAGTATTGTAAACGTAACTTAAAGCGTTTATTAATATCCTGCACACCTAAATAAAAACGTATATTTTGTCTAAGATTATGTCTTTTTTTATATATATGTTCCTTCAGTAATGCAATTTACAATAATGTTTGTTACGGTCATGTTGTTCCTGGTCACGATAATCGACCTTGAAGATTGGCTGGATGTTGGAGCTATTGTTATCATGTTTAAACACTTATAGATTTCTTGTGAGATATTCCTTAATGTCATGTTTAGTTCTTCCTGGTTAGTGATCATTAGTGTCACCATCAGGTCCTTCGATGATGTTATCTGGTGATACACCTTAATGTTGTTGATCTTATTAGCACTGTAAGCTTGCGACAATGTATATCACAGTCCAAAATTACTTTTATGCTATTTAACAAAATACAGAATGGTGATGATTTTTTTTTCGGTGTGTTTTGTGATTGGGAACTATTTCTCTTGTTGTAAGATTGGTATTCTGACTTAGAACACTATAAAAATATATATTTGCTACTTTATGGAGATGAGACACTATTGGCACTTAGCTAAATGAGATCATACCTTAATATGTCATGGTACAGTAAGAAGGTTTGTCCCACAGTTACTGATAACTCCAGTTTAGGCACTAGTTATAATCAAGGTCTTACGAATAATATCAGCCTGGTCAGTAATTCGTTAGAAAGTAGCAGCTCACCAGCTCTTCGACTTCAGTTTGGAACCCATAAGTTCCAGGAATGTGATTCATTATGTTTCAGCCTTTGTACCCACCTAGGTGTGATTGCGGAGGTTGAGCTTCGGCTCTTTGGTCCGTCCTCTCAACAGTCAATCAACAAGTTTACAGGTTCCTAATCCTATTGGGCTCTGTCATATCTACCTTTGAATTGATGTATGGAGTTTGTCTCCACTACATCACCTCATAATGTATTCCATTGTTTAATTACAGTTACACTAAAAAATTTCTTTCTAATTTCTATGGCTCATTTGAGTACCCAATTTCCACGTGTGTCCGTTAGTGCGTGTGCCCCTTGTGTGAAATACTTTTTATTTACCCTATCAATTCCTCTGAGAATCTTGTAATTGTGGTGATCATATCTTCCCTATCTCCTCTGTCTACCAGAGAAGTGAGATTTAGTTCCCGTAGTTTCTCCTTTTCAATCATACCCCTCATCTCGGTTACTAGTCTGGTTGCCAGGCTTGGAACCTTCTCTAATTTAGTCATGTGCTTGATGTAGTCTCCTGCATGGTTCCATAAGTCAAGTGTATTGAATAATCCATGAATGTGGTCTACTATGTGTTCCCATAGGTATAATCAATGTTATGTCTCCAAAAGTATCAGCAAAAGTGAGATGTGCTATATATCCTTGATGTGTAACATATTGTGTTAATATATAACAGTATTTATTCACAATTTTGGTAGCTTTTATTGATTCTCCTTCTCTTCTTTTTGTTGTATTGCCTTATGAAACGAATAAATTTCCAACTTCAGTAACGTAAAATCACCTTCGGTTTTCCTTATCAATAACACTGTTGGAAAATATTTTAACGATCTGTTATATTAACAGTTAATGGAATTATACGAGAATTTGTCAATCTAGTCCGCCACCGTTTGTGATATCCTTTTATCTAGGCTCCGTCCTGAGTCTCGGCAGGTCCTTGGATAGGCCAGGGAGGCAACACTTACCAATATTATTAAAAACTAGCTGTACCCAGCCACGCGTTGATGTGGCTCAGCAACACATGTGCGTTGCTGAGCCACAGCAACCTTCCCCTGTCTCCCAGTCCTCTCACACCATTGCCCCCCCCCTCCCCCGTCCTCCTCGTCCTCCCAACAATTCCTCACTCCCCCGTCCCATCACCCTCCCCACCATTCCCCTCCCTCCCCCATCCCTTTTTCCTCCCCACTATCCCCAACTCCACCATCCCCCACTCCCCTTTCCCATTGTCCTCCTCACCATTCTCCATTCCCATCCCCTCGTCCCCACCGTCCCCAACTCCTCTGTTTCCCTCGTCCTCCCGCAACATTATCCCACCTCTGTTCCCTCATCATTCCCACCATTCCCCCTCCCGTCCCCTCGTCTTCCCCAATTTCCTCACTCCCTCGTCCATTGTATTCCCAAAGGATCAGATGTTCCCATCAGAAAATTGGGAACATCAAATGATCTGATGTTCCCCATCGCTGGAATAAGAAAAAACAGTTAAAAAACGGAATGAAAACTAAGGTATGGTAAACAACACAACTCAATTCCAATGCAATGTCATACAAAATAATTAAATCAAAATAAAAAAATCGAAATTTATGAAAATTCAATTTATTAATGTAATAGGAAACATTGAAATAGAAATGTTACATATTTAGTATAGCGTGTGTAACATATATGGGGCTGTTTAAAAAAAAAATCATGATTTTACCTGTCACAGATGTGGCATTTATATGGTAGGTGTATAAAAACATGCACGTATTCGAATGGAACGTTGTCAAAATTTCATTGGAATCGGTAAAGAGGTTTCAATGATTTCCTTCACATGAAAAACACAGTTTTTTTTTTTTAAGTTTTGTTTTTACCCGTCACAGACGTGACATCTACATAGTATGTATATGAAAAACCTGCTCGGACGCCAATGGAACGTTATGTGAGAATTTCAAAGCAATCGGTGAAGAACTTTCGGAGATTAGCGATTTTGTACAAACGAGCACTTACATTTTGAGTTATATAAATTTGTGTTCCCAAACCCAAGGATCACTAAATTACACACAGAAATCACAGTAGCGTGATGCATCAAATGAACAAATCCACAAGGGCCGTGTCGAGGGATCGAACCTACGTCTGAGAGTATCCCAGACGCTGCTTTAATTGACTGAGCTACGACATGGTCAAAAGAATTGCAACCAGAAGTTCTATTGACCTTACTTGGATCCTGCAGCCTCTCCGAGAAACAAACCAGGGTTTTACACAATTCCCCCCCATGCGCTCGAGCTCTGTCAATAAGCTGTTCCACCTCTTCACCCTTACTTTTTTACACGGTCCTCTCGGACATAGAGGGATCCTCTTGGACATAGGATCGAACCCTCGTCACGGCCCTTGTGGATTTATTCATCACTAAATTCCTCGTTTTTCTGTAATCTACATTTTTTCTAAATTTAAGGTAATATTAAAATTCCAAATGTTAAATATATGGTTTAATTAAATGTATTATTATTATTATCGTTTATTTCTTATGGTGATGATTTACTACCACTAAAAATAAGCAAATGTGAATAGTTCTGAATCTTACAATTATGTCTATATGTTTTTCATAACTTGATACAAATGTTGATATTCAAATATTTTGCCTGGGAAGATTTGAGGCCCAAACCTCCTTCTCAGCTCCCCATCAATCACGAAATGCAACTAATGTGGGAAAAACCTGCTGTGATTGATATAAGAGGAGACTACCAGGGACTTGTACTGAACTAAATTAAAAAATTACTGTATGCAAATTAATTCAACTAAAATCTCTAGCTAGGGTCGTAAATCCTAGCTCCTCTTTTCCTAATGACAGATAATGGGCTGTAAGGGGCAGGTGGGGTGAGTGAATTAGTTGATAGGTTGATTGCAGTTCCACGTCCACCTGCCAACAGGTATCTCACATCAGCTTGTATTTTATACAAGGATAAGATTTAATAATTCAGTTATATAACTGAACACTGGCTCTGTTTAAATCAGAGATTTAAACATACACAGTCTAGCCTAGCACCTTAGCAATTAACAGCCAATACACTTATACTTTAAACAATACAACACTTTAAATTGTAAATTGTAAAGTATGATAAATGACCTAAATATGGTCTAAGTACTGTTACTGAGTACTAAAATTATATTCAATTAAATGAACTTATATGATTACTTAAAAAATAACTAAGCAAGCAATTGTTAAATTAATTTATATATTCAAGTGTATGCAATGTATATGATCAATGTATATGATTAAATACAGTCAGCTTGCAGAATCTTATCCAAGCTCTGAACCTCATGAGTGTCCAGTGTCAGAGAAGATTGTCACAATAAGTAATCAAATACTCATGAGTGTCCAGAGTGTAGGAAGAGATTCAACAAGCTGACTGTATTTAATCATATACATTGATCATATACATTGCATACACTTGAATATATAAATTAATTTAACAATTGCTTGCTTAGTTATTTTTTAAGTAATCATATAAGTTCATTTAATTGAATATAATTTTAGTACTCAGTAACAGTACTTAGACCATATTTAGGTCATTTATCATACTTTACAATTTACAATTTAAAGTGTTGTATTGTTTAAAGTATAAGTGTATTGGCTGTTAATTGCTAAGGTGCTAGGCTAGACTGTGTATGTTTAAATCTCTGATTTAAACAGAGCCAGTGTTCAGTTATATAACTGAATTATTAAATCTTATCCTTGTATAAAATACAAGCTGATGTGAGATACCTGTTGGCAGGTGGACGTGGAACTGCAATCAACCTATCAACTAATTCACTCACCCCACCTGCCCCTTACAGCCCATTATCTGTCATTAGGAAAAGAGGAGCTAGGATTTACGACCCTAGCTAGAGATTTTAGTTGAATTAATTTGCATACAGTAATTTTTTAATTTAGTTCAGTACAAGTCCCTGGTAGTCTCCTCTTATATCAATCACAGCAGGTTTTTCCCACATTTTTGGTCCTTCGAACCGGATAGTCTAGAAACTAGATAATTATTGGTCCTTTAAACCTAGATAGTCTATAAACTAGACTAAATTATTCCAATGCAAAATCAAGAAGTTTCTTATGTATTTGCTGGAATAATATAGTCTAGTTTATAGACTATCTAGGTTTAAAGGACCAATAATTATCTAGTTTCTAGACTATCTAGGTTCGAAGGACCAAAAAATGTGGGAAAAACCTGCTGTGATTGATATAAGAGGAGACTACCAGGGACTTGTACTGAACTAAATTAAAAAATTACTGTATGCAAATTAATTCAACTAAAATCTCTAGCTAGGGTCGTAAATCCTAGCTCCTCTTTTCCTAATGACAGATAATGGGCTGTAAGGGGCAGGTGGGGTGAGTGAATTAGTTGATAGGTTGATTGCAGTTCCACGTCCACCTGCCAACAGGTATCTCACATCAGCTTGTATTTTATACAAGGATAAGATTTAATAATTCAGTTATATAACTGAACACTGGCTCTGTTTAAATCAGAGATTTAAACATACACAGTCTAGCCTAGCACCTTAGCAATTAACAGCCAATACACTTATACTTTAAACAATACAACACTTTAAATTGTAAATTGTAAAGTATGATAAATGACCTAAATATGGTCTAAGTACTGTTACTGAGTATTTATTTATTTATTTATTTATTTATTTATGCATATACAAGAAGGTACATTGGGAATGTGTGGATACATAAAATGGTAATTACAGTCTTGTAAAGCCACTAGTACGCGCAGCGTTTCGGGCAGGTCCTTAATCTAAGAAAATTTTAAGTAGGTAAATACTTGCAAGATTTATAAAAAAATGATAACAGATACATGGCAAGAAAAAAAAAATAGAGAAAATTGTAGGTACAGTGGATTAAAGCACATAGGCAGCTAAGATTGATTGCAATGACAGCTTGAATGGTAGTTGACAAAAATTGGTAGGCACAAAACAGCATATGGCTAGCACATAAAAGAAGACAGCAATGAACACAATGATAAGGTTGGTAGGGTTAAATACATAAAAATTAGGAGATTGGGTAACACTAGGTACAGAGCAAATTTAAAGCTCAGTGTAGGAAACTAAGAAGATGAAATCAGGTACTTTTTGGTTTTGTTTTTAAATAAGGCAAAACTTTTACAGTTTTTCAATTCACTAGGGAGTGAGTTCCATAGACTAGGTCCCTTAATTTGCATAGAGTGAGTACTAAAATTATATTCAATTAAATGAACTTATATGATTACTTAAAAAATAACTAAGCAAGCAATTGTTAACTTAATTTATATATTCAAGTGTATGCAATGTATATGATCAATGTATATGATTAAATACAGTCAGCTTGTTGAATCTCTTCCTACACTCTGGACACTCATGAGTATTTGATTACTTATTGTGACAATCTTCTCTTACACTGGACACTCATGAGGTTCAGAGCTTGGATAAGATTCTGCTGTACCACAATATTAATAATAAACTCACAGAAATATGAGGCGTTGCCTCGCCTTTTTACCGACTATCAGTCTTATAGAATATTAATGTTATACTAGCTTTAATTGGCCAACTAATACGCTACAGTAATAACATTCAATAAACTTAGCTGAAGCCGGGTGCCTGTCTGACAAAGTGTGCCAGACTGAAGAACTCTCTTGGCGAGTTTAGGCACGATATTTTAGATTACAGCGTTGCTGTTTTGACCTAGTAGCGTCGCTACGGGATTGGACTGCGTTGCAGAAGATAACAATGAAGATTAGGGATGAGATTAGGGATGAAGGTGGAGACCGCGTCACTAAATGCTCCACTTTACTCTTATTTTACATAAATGTTCTAGGATTTTCCTTGTTGATATATTGTCCAGGTACTCCCCCAGTTCTAGAGAGTGTTCACTGGTGATAATGATATTAGATAAGGTGTCCTTGAGCTGAAAATGTTCGCTAAGGGACCGTCACGTGTACACTGTTGTGTAAACATACGCGTTCTGCCCGCGGGCTGTGGTGGGCGCTTCTCTCCCGAGATGCCTCCCCCATCCCCCTTGAAAAAGGGGGTAGCTTTGAATGAATATCGATTGATTATTTTTACAGTCTAGACTTATGATTGAGATAAGATGTGATTATAATAAAATATGATATAGGATTTAAAGATTATAAGTAGTACTTGATAATACCACTGACTCTTAATAAGGATTCGATTTTATCTCTACCGGATACTACGTCATGTTCCAATAAATTTTTAATTAACAAATCCTTCTAGAAGCTTCTGGATCCTTGAAAGAACATGCACTAAGTCACGTAGGCATCTATAGGGCCCTATGGCGTACGTGATCATAGTGGCATCATCTAGGATCAAGCTATATATAATGAATCTATTGTGATTCTGATATGATTCTGATATGATATAGATATGATATAGATATGATTTGATATGATATTGATATGATATAGAAATAATACATTTCTTAGACGATTATTAGATATGGTGGGTAAAAATTTCCCACAACTAATTTTGTTTTCATTTTATTGTAATTACTTTATTAGCATATGATCATAAAATACATATGGTTTAATCTTTTTCTTATATATCTGTAAATCCATAATCGGTCAGAGAAAACCCATATCACATCAGTGCTAAACTGTAACATGATTAATAGTTAAATATATTTCATCCCGAATTTTCCATAACCTTTTTCTATTTCAAAACAAAGAATTATTTGTTGAATTTTTGAACAAAGCCTCTCAAGGGAGGAGCCGCAGAAAAAATGCCACAAGGTAATCATTAGGAGATGTTTATGTACATTTTTTATATATCAAGGAGCCTGGTGACGTAGAGTTTTTTCAAAATATGAAAAATAGTGAAAAATTTCAAATAAATCTCCCACATCAGAATCATGAAAATTTCACCTTAATATGTTAAGAAAAGAATTTTTCACGAATTTTAACTAAATAAATGCGTGCGCATTGGGCCACAACCAGTACTGATAATAACGATAATATCTCCTATTTACGAGCAATCAGGGATAAAGAGATGAAAGCACCTGCCCGACGTATAAAGAAGAAAGGTAATAAGTAAGTAATCATCAAAAGAAGGCACCAAACCGGGATGGCTATATAGCACCATCAAAGTGCGAAATAATCAGAGGGCACTAAATATCACCATGAATGCCAATACGAAAACAGAAACGCACACGGCAAATGTTATCAAACGTATCTGATTCACAAAGAATTCTATTGAAGGACAAGTGACCGCGAGGGACAGTCGGAAAGCAAGACACACGCACGTCCTGGAAGTCAGGACATTCAACAATGATATACACAACTGTAAGAGGGACAACACATTTTGGACAACAAGGAGGAGGGCAGCGCTCCATTAAGTGACCGTGAGTTAAGCGAGTATGGCCAATCTGCAACCTTGCTAGAGCAGTTTCCCACCGCCGGTTATGGCAGCAGGAGGAAGGCCATGGGGACACACTACATTTCAGAGTACGCAGCTTGTTACCAACTACAGAAGGCAACAACCTTGCCAACGGGTAAGGACGGAGGAATGAATAACTGGATAAAAGTCGGAATAAGGAATACCTTTACGGGAGATGGGACAAGAATGGATAGCTTCCCTAGCGGCAGCATCCACACGCTCATTTAAAGAAACACCTATATGGCTGGGAACCCAGCAAAACTCTACCGATTTAAATTTACTAGAAATAAGAAACAGCCAATGTTGAATCTCGATGACCACTGGATGGACAGGATTAAAGGACCCTAGAGCCATGAGGGCACTACGAGAGTCAATGTTACGAACCCGACTCCATCGTCGGAGCATGGAGCAGCGACGTCAACGCCATCTGTGAGTCTGCTAACTAATCCCCCACTAAATGGACGACGCCATCTGGTGTTGGCAGTATGATACCTGCAAGAGACTCTAGATTCCTGCCTTGGTCAGCCCGAAGAGTCGCTGTAGCTGACCTCTAGTGAGGTGGCGCCTAGAAATCAGCGCCATCTATTGAGAGAGGAGTTGTATGTTAATGTCAAAGTCCGTAAGTGGTATTTCTTAGTTCACAAGTACCAGCCAGTTTACTGATGATGTGTCTGTATCCACAGAGGCGACGTAGGGCTGCGGTGGTAGGAAGACAGTTAGTCTACCCAGGGCAGCCTATTATCTCTCTACTCCATTCTGCTTTATGTGAGCAGTGAGCTGCTGCCGAAGAGGAACTGAGTAGTATTTGCTGTTTGCCTGTGAAATGGCAGTGACAGAATTTGGTGTATCTCGGGACTGGCTAGGGGAAGAGAAGACCGACAGTGAGGTGCTACAGAGGAGTGTAACTAGCTAGTTGTAAGAAGCTCCTGCCAGGTGTTCGCTACCCTTGTATTTGTTCGTGTAGAGGCCCAGCAGCGCGAGGCTGATGTTCTCGGCCAGCACTAGGTTGGAGAGTGATTGTGGGCTTTCAGAAGGAGCACCTAGTGAGACTGAAGATAGGCTGGCCCATGGCTATGGTAGAAGCGTTGGTGTTTCCCAGTACTGGTTGAGGACGGTACTGTGTGTTGATGAAACACGCAAGTTGACAAGGCTACATTGCATGAGCATCAAGGAGTGCTGAGTGTCTTACGAGAGCGACACATGTGTATATATCAGTGTAGTAATACTTCGTTTATGATTCTATTTAAGGTGATGGGAAAGTAATAATATTTGAATATATTGATAATTAATAAAGTGTCATATTCCTTTCAACTACCCCCTTGTGTTTTACTTGCATTACCAAGCCCACTCCTTGAAAGCCACTACCGACTTGGGGTCGGATACCAGTACTTTGGTTTCTCCAGCAAAGAACCCGGTTGCGACCCATAGTGGCCGTAACAGTCAACTACAACTACAAAGGAGGGTTAACAATGAGAAAGCAAGAGACGGAGAACATAGAGAATAGCATAAAGTTTTGCTGTAAAGATGCTAGCCTCCGAAGGAAGGCGACACATATAAGTGCGGTCAGGAAAAACAACAGAGTAGCCCACACAGACTTAGACCCATCAGAGAAGATGGAAATAGAGTGGGAGTGCGAAGAAATGTGCTCAAGGAAAAGGCGTTTCAGAACCGTAGGAGGGGTAAAAGCTTTAGTGATGCGGATCATGGATGTACAAAACTTTGGAAGGAGGTACTCTCCACGGGGGCAAGGAAGGAACAATACGAGGAGAAACATTAGAAATACGAACGGAAAGAGAATCCTGTAAGCGAGATAGTCGGACAGACTGAGGAAGGCGATAAAGAGGAACAGGAACCACAGGAGGGGTAAAAGTTAAAGCACGACAGAAGCGAGAGGAAGGATGTTGTAAGGACCGCGCAAAATAGAGAAGACAGTAGCGATCACGGCGGTCCTGGAGAGAGAGGAAGCCAGTGTCAACATACAAGCTGAGGGCGGGAGTCGAACGAAAGGCACCAGAGCTGAGACGAAACCCAGTATGGTGCAAAGCATCAAGACGCCGAAGAGTAGAAGCAGAAGCAGAAGAGTAAGCAGGGCAACCATAATCGAGTTTAGACAGGACGTGAGAGGAGTTCAAATAAAGGAGCGTGCGC
>WNGS01159961.1:196474-213466 GCA_020271785.1 Procambarus virginalis
GTCCCCAGGACTAGATACAACTGAAAACTCACACCCCAGAAGTGACTCGAACCCATACTCCCAGGAGCAAAGCAACTGGTAACTACAGGGCGCCTTAATCCGCTTGACCATCACGACCGGACATAAGGAAGTAGCCTGAGCTATATGAACCACTTCCCCGCCGGCACCTGGATGGTTATCTTGGGCATAGCATTTTATCAAATCACCTCATTTTTTGGGGCAACACGTGAGGAACACAAATGCAAACAAGCCTGAATGGTCCCCAGGACTAGATACAACTGAAACTCACACCCCAGAAGTGACTCGAACCCATACTCCCAGGAGCAAAGCAACTGGTAACTACAGGGCGCCTTAATCCGCTTGACCATCACGACCGGACATAAGGAAGTGATAGCCTGAGCTATATGAACCACTTCCCCGCCGGCACCTGGATGGTTATCTTGGGCATAGCATTTTATCAAATCACCTCATTTTTTGGGGCAACACGTGAGGAACACAAATGCAAACAAGCCTGAATGGTCCCCAGGACTAGATACAACTGAAAACTCACACCCCAGAAGTGACTCGAACCCATACTCCCAGGAGCAAAGCAACTGGTAACTACAGGGCGCCTTAATCCGCTTGACCATCACGACCGGACATAAGGAAGTGATAGCCTGAGCTATATGAACCACTTCCCCGCCGGCACCTGGATGGTTATCTTGGGCATAGCATTTTATCAAATCACCTCATTTTTTGGGCAACACGTGAGGAACACAAATGCAAACAAGCCTGAATGGTCCCCAGGACTAGATACAACTGAAAACTCACACCCCAGAAGTGACTCGAACCCATACTCCCAGGAGCAAAGCAACTGGTAACTACAGGGCGCCTTAATCCGCTTGACCATCACGACCGGACATAAGGAAGTGATAGCCTGAGCTATATGAACCACTTCCCCGCCGGCACCTGGATGGTTATCTTGGGCATAGCATTTTATCAAATCACCTCATTTTTGGGGCAACACGTGAGGAACACAAATGCAAACAAGCCTGAATGGTCCCCAGGACTAGATACAACTGAAAACTCACACCCCAGAAGTGACTCGAACCCATACTCCCAGGAGCAAAGCAACTGGTAACTACAGGGCGCCTTAATCCGCTTGACCATCACGACCGGACATAAGGAAGTGATAGCCTGAGCTATATGAACCACTTCCCCGCCGGCACGGATGGTTATCTTGGGCATAGCATTTTATCAAATCACCTCATTTTTTGGGGCAACACGTGAGGAACACAAATGCAAACAAGCCTGAATGGTCCCCAGGACTAGATACAACTGAAAACTCACACCCCAGAAGTGACTCGAACCCATACTCCCAGGAGCAAAGCAACTGGTAACTACAGGGCGCCTTAATCCGCTTGACCATCACGACCGGACATAAGGAAGTGATAGCCTGAGCTATATGAACCACTTCCCCGCCGGCACCTGGATGGTTATCTTGGGCATAGCATTTTATCAAATCACCTCATTTTTTGGGGCACACGTGAGGAACAGTTGTATCTAGTCCTGGGGACCATTCAGGCTTGTTTGCATTTGTGTTCCTCACGTGTTGCCCCAAAAAATGAGGTGATTTGATAAAATGCTATGCCCAGATAACCATCCAGGTGCCGGCGGGGAAGTGGTTCATATAGCTCAGGCTATCACTTCCTTATGTCCGGTCGTGATGGTCAAGCGGATTAAGGCGCCCTGTAGTTACCAGTTGCTTTGCTCCTGGAGTATGGGTTCGAGTCACTTCTGGGTGTGAGTTTTCAGTTATATATATATATATATTATATATATATATATATATTAGTATATTTTGGTAGCAGTCTTTCCTGTAGACATATATTATTAAATATGACCGAAAAAGTAAGATTAATAATTCTAACACGAATTTTCTCGATCTTCCTTATGTTTCTTTTTACTGTAAACGGTAAATGAAAATCAATTCTCCAAAATTCATTTTTATTCTAGTCTGACGCGACACTTGAGCGTGTTTCATAAAACTTATTACATTTTCAAAGACTTTAGTTTATCCACACACACTTATAACTGAACAGCATTGGCTCTTATACCTGCATTTGGGTGAGGTTATGTAATACAATAGTGGGGTGAAAAACAAACTTTCAACAAAACACAGAACACGGAACAATGGGTATAAGTTAAAGTGAAGAATAGATATGTAACTGCAGAAGGCCTATTGGCCTTCTTGATGCTTCTATATTGGAGCTTCCATATTTCTTGATGCTTCTGTATTGGAGCGTAGTCTTGAAGTGGGTAGAATATAGTTGTGCATTAATTGGCTGTTGATTGCTGGTGTTGACTTCTTGATGTGTAGTGCCTCGCAGATGTCAAGCTGCCTGCTGTCGCTGTATCTATCAATGATTTCTGTGTTTTTGCTAAGATTTCTCTGGTGATGGTTTGGTTGTGGGAAGAGATTATATGTTCCTTAATGGAGCCCCTGTTGCTTATGCATCGTTAAACGCCTGGAAAGAGATGTTTGTTGTCTTGCCTATGTACTGAGTTTTTGAGGCTTACAGTCCCCAAGAGGGCATTTGAAGGCATAGACGACGTTGGTCTCTTTTAGAGCGTTCTGCTCCGTGTCTGGAGAGTTTCTCATGAGTAGGCTGGCCGTTTTCTTGGTTTTATAGTAAATCGTCAGTTGTATCTTCTGATTTTTATCTGTAGGGATAAATTTCTATTAACAATATCTTTCAGGACCCTTAGTGTAATAATTTCACACCTGCATACAATGCCATCTTACATATATTTTACATTTTATCCCCAACTTTACCCCAACTGGAGATACATATATATTTTTTTCTTCCCATAATATAGTATTTGCTTGAAATTAACAGCCTGGTCAATCAGGCTGTTGGATGCAACTTTTCTCAGCTTTGTTATACGAGTTACAGTCTGGTTGATCACATCCAAAAAGGTTATTTCCAGATGCAGTCCTAAAATTTTTAACATTGCTATCACTAGTGTTAATTTAGATTATTTCATAATTTAAATAATATATTTAATTACTGTAGTACATTTGTACAACAATTTAACTTATAATTTTTGCAGCATAGGTGATTTGAATACAAGTATTTTATTAGACATTATTTCCTTCAGGTCTTCAGGGAAAATTCCTGAGGAGATGTACAAACTGCACACAATGTGTGCATGTACGAAGTAATGTTTGCAAGTTCTGCCAGTGTGACTTCCGAAACAGTAGAGAATTAATGAAGAAAGAAGAGGAAGCCCGTTTTCTACTTAAAAGGCAAGAAGGCTTTAGAACGAAATACAGCAAGTCGGTGTTCTACGAAGGATTGAAAATCAGGTATTGAAGTTTGTCTACATCTGTTGTAATCATTTGTATTCTTCTTATGCTGAACTTGCTTGATAAGGTATAGAATCAACATGAATAATACTGTACAGTACTTAAATACTATTTGTTTATTTATTTATATACAAGATAGCACACTGGGATTATGAGAGTACATAGCATTGATGTTTTTACATTCTTGTAAAGCCACTAGCACACATAGCGTTTTGGGCAGGTCCTTAATCTAACAGATAACTTAAAGTAGGTAATTTAAAGTAAAATTGGAAAAAATTGGCTGTGCATTGTAAGAAAGTTTTACAAAGATTACTATGTTCATTAAAGTAAAATTTGAGGGTTATCACATATACATTGTAGTATAATTTGAGGAATATTTCAAGGTATAATATAGTAAGATATGCATTCAATATAACAATCATGATATAAGGTGATAGCAATGATTACAATGGAAAAGTTGTATGTTTAAGCACATATATTATGGCATTGGGTTTCATAAGATACAGTGCGAGTTTAGCACTAGTTAGGAAACTATGAAGATAAAATTAGGTACTTTTTGGTTTTATTTGTTAAAATGGCAAAAGTTGGACAGTTTTTAAATTTGTTAGCGAGTGAGTTCCATAGACAAGGTCCCTTTATTTGCATAGAGTATTTATACAGAATAACTTTGACTCTGGGGATATCAAAGATATTTATTTCTGGTATTGTGATTCTATTATGGGTTGTATTGCACATGCCCAGCTATGCTTCAAATATTTATTTTGTTGCATTTTCCCAGATAGTGTTATTGTTTAAATATTATTTGCTTTTCAGCTAACATATCTGCGTGGCTCTGGGTATGACTCACTCGTTATCTATTACAAGAAAGGACCAGCACGCGTGACACATGGTATCCTACCAAAAAATGCAATATGTGAAGAGGACAAAAAAATCTTCACCACTAACTTCTTTTTGTGTAAGTAGTTCACATATATATAATATATATCACCACCTATTATTTTTCTCTATAAGTATTTCTATATATATATATATATAAGATATATAATATATATATATATATATATATATATATAATATTATATATAGATATATTATATATATATAATTATCTATTAACCCTCTCTTGTTATTAACCATCTTTGTAACCTATATGTAACTTTTTTTTGTAACAAGTTCAAATAAAGCAAATATATATGTGTACATACAAAAGAATGGGGGTGGTAGGAGAAGAAAATATTAGTGTTCAGTGAGAAACCACAAGGTCTTCTCTGAATACGTTTTATTTTCTTCTCCGAGGCTATGGGTCCCCACATTGGCACCAGAGGTGGTACCCTCACAAACTTTTATATATATATATATATATATATATAATATATATATTATATATATATATATATATAATATATATATTAGACTACATTAACATAATATATAATATATTTATATTATGTTAATGTAGTATACGTGGATTTTGCTAAAACCTTGATAAGGTACTACATGAATACTTCCAAAAAATTGCAGGCACATGGAACAAATGGGTGGGTGGGTGTCCCACCCATAAAGTGAGTGTCATAGGGGCCCCAGCACACTGGTTTGCTAAGGGCCCTTAATGCTGTTGAGACCTTATGGGCCCTTGGACCCATTATGTTAAGACATAGTGCTGTTTTGGGCCACACACTTTTGCATATTTCTGATCTTGGTACATACTTTGGTCGAGAGACTTCCCTAACACACCTTTGCTACACTCATCCCATCCATACCATTCGCCTTGCTCTTACCTTCCTCTAAGAATTTGCTCTACATCGCTCTCTTTTGCCTTAATGCTCGTGCCTCCTTGCTCCCTTACGGGCTCACCATAGCCAGTACTACTTGGAGCTTTTTGTTTTGAGTAGCTGAATCTAAAAAACAACAATCTTGCTCCCATCTCAATCAATTTTATAATGGTTTTTCTCTTTTCACGCTCCTCTCGCCTTCCCTAGATGGCGGTTTGCCGAGGCTGACTGACACCTCTTTACTCTCCGTACTACTATTTCCGACTTCTCCGTTCTGCCTCTCCCTCGTACCCTCCTTCTTTTTCATGACACTGTCTTCGACGCTGCCTCCCGTTCTATTCCTGCTTTTCCTCTCTGTGAACGTGGAAGTGCGTTCCCTGGTGGAATGTAGACTGTGCTTGGCTGTCCGCTGAAAGCGTGCATCCTGGAAGTGGCACCGCCGCCGGCAGACGGTTGAGTCTTTTCTTTTGTTTCGGAAGGCAAGAACAGTGGCCCATAGGACCATCCGTGCGGCTAACGTGCATGCTGGATGTCTTATGTCTCCACCGTTACGTCCGAAACTCCTCTGCCACCGGTCTGGAAGTGTATCCGCGAGATAGCAGGTAAGTTCTCTCCTGATGTCTGGCCGGTCCTTCGATTCGGTGGTGATCTTGTGGCGGACACCCGTTGCAGGTCACAACCGAACTGGGTTCCACTTTTCATCTGTTAGTTCTGGTTCTCATCTTCCCTAATCCTTCCTTCTTCGTAAGCCTATTCTTGAATCTCGTCCTTTAGATTTCTGTACCCATCTTCACCTTCCCTATAACGATCCCTTCTCTCTCTCTGAGTTTCAGTCTGCCATAGTGTGGTTCTACGGCGGCGGGCTCCGATGGCATTCATTATGAGATGCTTCGCCATCTTCCTCCGTGCACGTCTCAGTAATTACTGAGTCTGTACAATCGGGTCTGGGAGTCATCATCGGTCCCTGAGGACTGGCTCGATGCTGTTGTCTTCCTGTTCGGAAACCAGGGTCTCTCGGGTCATCCCCAAGGACTTCCGCCCTATTGCCCTCACGAGTTGTGTCTGCAAGAATTTTGATTGTATGGTTAACGTTCGTTTGATGTTCTTAGAGCACTATCACCACATCTCCCTTCTCAATTTGGTTTTCACAAGTGTCGCAGCACAACGGATGTCCTGGTGAACTTGGAGGTCTATATTCGTACTGCTTTTGCAGTACTTTTGCAAAGACCTCCGTTGTTGCCGTCCTTTTTGGCCTGGAAAAGGCTAACGACACTACCTGGCAGTATCATATTCTGTCCCAACTTCATTCTTTTGGCCTTCGGGGAATATCCCTCTCTTCCTCCAAAGTTTCCTCTCTTCGTTCATTTCGTGTGAGGCTTGGTATCATCTCTCTTTCCCTTTTAGGCAGTATGAGGGTGTACCCCAGGGTAGTGTTCTAAGAACTATTCTTTTTCTAGTTGCCCTCAGCGGTATTCTTTCCTCTCTTCCTTCTGGCGTCTTCTCCGCTCTCTATGTTGACGATCTTACCCTTTGCTGTCAGGGTGATGATTCGCCTCTTCTTCAACGGCGGCTTCAACTTGCGATTGATGCCGTGTCGTCTTGGGCCACCGATCATGGCTTCAAGTTCTCTGCGTCTAAGACTTGTGCTATGACTTTTACTCGGAATCATGTTGTTCTTCGTCCCTCTTTCTTGTTTTATGGTCATCCACTTGTGTTCAAGGATTCCGCTAAGCTTTTGGGGTTAATTTTTGACACTCGTTTGTCTTTGTCGCCCCATATCTCTTACCTTCGAATTGAAGGTAATCCTTTGCTCTAAGGCCCTTAACTCACTTTAGGTTTTGTCCCATACTTCTTGGGAGCGGATAGGCGCACGCTCCTTTATTTGAACTCCTCTCACGTCCTGTCTAAACTCGATTATGGTTGCCCTGCATACTCTTCTGCTTCTGCTTCTACTTTTCGCCGTCTTGATGCTTTGCACCATACTGGGTTTCGTCTCAGCTCTGGTGCCTTTCGTTCGACTCCCGCCCTCAGCTTGTATGTTGACACTGGCTTCCTCTCTCTCTCTCCAGGACCGCCGTGATCGCTACTGTCTTCTCTATCTTGCGCGGTCCTTACAACATCCTTCCTCTCGCCTCTGTCGTGCTTTAACTTTTACCCCTCCTGTGGTTCCTGTTCCTCTTTATCGCCTTCCTCAGTCTGTCCGACTATCTCGCTTACAGGATTCTCTTTCCGTTCGTATTTCTAATGTTTCTCCTCGTATTGTTCCTTCCTTGCCCCCGTGGAGAGTACCTCCTTCCAAAGTTTTGTACATCCATGATCCGCATCACTAAAGCTTTTACCCCTCCTACGGTTCTGAAACGCCTTTTCCTTGAGCACTTTTCTTCGCACTCCCACTCTATTTCCATCTTCTCTGATGGGTCTAAGTCTGCGAACGGTGTGGGCTACTCTGTTGTTTTTCCTGACCGCACTTATATGTGTCGCCTCCCTTCGGAGGCTAGCATCTTTACAGCAAAACTTTATGCTATTCTCTATGTTCTCCGTCTCCTGCTTTCTCATTGTTAATCCTCCTTTGTGGTTGTAGTTGACTGTTACGGCCACTATGGGTCGCAACCGGGTTCTTTGCTGGAGAAACCAAAGTACTAGTATCCGACCCCAAGTCGGTAGTGGCTTTCAAGGAGTGGGCTTGGTAATGCAAGTAAAACACAAGGGGATAGTTGAAAGGAATATGACACTTTATTAATTATCAATATATTCACATATTATTACTGTCCCATCACCTTAAATAGAATCATAAACGAAGTATTACTACACCGATATATACACACGTGTCGCTCTCGTAAGACACTCAGCACTCCTTGATGGTCATGCAATGCAGCCTTGTCAACTTCCGTGTTTCATCAACACACAGTACCGTCCTCAACCAGTACTGGGAAACACCAACGAGTCTACCCTAGCCATGGGCAAGCCTATCTTCAGTCTCACTAGATGCTCTTTGTGAAAGCCCACAATCACTCTCCAACCTAGTGCTGGCCGAGAACATCAGCCTCGCGCTGCTGGGCCTCTACACGAACAAATACAAGGGTAGCGAACACCTGGCAGGAGCTTCTTACAACTAGAAAGTTACACTCCTCCGTAGCACCTCACCGTCGGTCTTCTCTTCCTCTAGCCAGTCCCGAGATACGCCGAATTCTGTCACTGCCATTTCACAGGCAAACAGCAGATACTACTCAGTTCTTCTTCGGCGGCGGCTCACTGCTCACATAAAGCAGAATGGAGTAGAGAGATAATAGGCTGCCCTGGGTAGACTAACTGTCTTCCTACCACCGCAGCCCTACGTCGCCTCTGTGGATACAGACACATCATCAGTAAACTGGCCGGTACTTGTGAACTAAGAAATACCACTTACGGACTTTGACATTAACATACAACTCCTCTCTCAATAGATGGCGCTGATTTCTAGGCGCCACCTCACTAGAGGTCAGCTACAGCGACTCTTCGGGCTGACCAAGGCAGGAATCTAGAGTCTCTTGCAGGTATCATACTGCCAACACCAGATGGCGTCGTCCATTTAGTGGGGGTTTAGGGAGCAGACTCACAGATGGCGTTGACGTCGCTGCTCCA
Source organism: Procambarus virginalis (assembly GCA_020271785.1). Lineage (NCBI taxonomy): Eukaryota > Metazoa > Arthropoda > Malacostraca > Decapoda > Cambaridae > Procambarus > Procambarus virginalis. The sequence goes on from WNGS01159961.1 coordinate 205,217, forward strand.
TGCTCCGACGATGGAGTCGGGTTCGTAACATTGACTCTCGTAGTGCCCTCATGGCTCTAGGGTCCTTTAATCCTGTCCATCCAGTGGTCATCGAGATTCAACATTGGCTGTTTTTTATTTCTAGTAAATTTAAATTGGTAGAGTTTTGCTGGGTTCCCAGCCATATAGGTGTTTCTTTAAATGAGCGTGTGGATGCTGCCGCTAGGGAAGCTATCCATTCTTGTCCCATCTCCCGTAAAGGTATTCCTTATTCCGACTTTTATCCAGTTATTCATTCCTCTGTCCTTGCCCGATGGCAAGGTTGTTGGCCTTCTGTAGTTGGAAACAAGCTGCGTACTCTCAAATGTAGTGTGTCCCTTGGCTTTCCTCCTGCCACCGTAACCGGCGGTGGGAAACTGCTCAAGCAAGGTTGCAGATTGGCCATACTCGCTTAACTCACAGTCACTTAATGGAGTGCTGCCCTGCTCCTTGTTGTCCGAAATGCGTTGTCCCTCTTACAGTTGTGTATATCCTTGTTGAATGTCCTGACTTCCAGGACGTGCGTGTGTCTTGCTTTCCGACTGTCCCTCGCTGTCACTTGTCCTTCAATAGAATTCTTTGTGAATCAGATACGTTTGATATCATTTGCCGTGTGCGTTTCTGTTCTCGTATTGGCATTCATGGTGATATTTAGTGCCCTCTGATTATTTCGCACTTTGATGGTGCTATATAGCCATCCCGGTTTGGTGCCTTCTTTTGATGATTACTTACTTATTACCTTTCTTCTTTGTGCGTCGGACAGGTGCTTTCATCTCTTTATCCCTGATTGCTCGTAAATAGGAGTTATTATCGTTATTATCAGTACTGGTTGTGGCCCAATGCGCACGCATTTATTTAGTTAAAATTCGTGAAAAATTCTTTTCTTAATATATTAAGGTGAAATTTTCATGATGCTGATGTGGGAGATTTATTTGAAATTTTTCACTATTTTTCATATTTTGAAAAAACTCTACGTCACCAGGCTCCTTAATATATAAAAAATGTACATAAACATCTCCTAATGATTACCTTGTGGCATTTTTTCTGCGGCTCCTCCCGTGAGAGGCTTTGTTAAAAATTCAACAAATAATTCTTTGTTTTGAAATAGAAAAAGGTTATGGAAAATTCGGAATGAAATATATTTAACTATTAATCATGTTACAGTTTAGCACTGATGTGATATGGTTTTCTCTGACCGATTATGGATTTACAGATATATAAAAAAAAGATTAAACCATATGTATTTATGATCATATGCTAATAAAGTAATTACAATAAAATGAAAACAAAATTAGTTGCATTTCGTGATTGATGGGGAGCTGAGAAGGAGGTTTGGGCCTCAAATCTTCCCAGGCAAAATATTGAATATCAACATTTGTATCAAGTTATGCAAAACATATAGACATAATTGTAAGATTCAGAAACTATTCACATTTGCTTATTTTTAGTGGTAGTAAATCATCACCATAAGAAATAAGAAATATACGATAATAATAATACATTAATTAAACCATTTATTTAACATTTTGAATTTTAATATTACCTTAAATTTAGAAAAAATGTAGATTACAGAAAAACGAGGAAACATAAATAATTTAGTGATGAATAAATCCACAAGGGCCGTGACGAGGGTTCGATCCTATGTCCAAGAGGATCCCTCTACGTCCGAGAGGAGCATGTAAAAAAGTAAGGGTGAAGAGGTGGAACAGCTTATTGACAGAGCTCGAGCGCATGGGGGGAATTGTGTAAAACCCTGGTTTGTGTCTCGGAGAGGCTGCAGGATCCAAGTAAGGTCAATAGAACTTCTGGTTGCAATTCTTTTGACCATGTCGTAGCTCAGTCGATTAAAGCAGCGTCTGGGATACTCTCGGACGTAGGTTCGATCCCTCAACACGGCCCTTGTGGATTTGTTCATTTGATGCATCACGCTACTATGATTTCTGTGTGTAATTTAGTGATCCTTGGGTTTGGGAACACAAATTTATATAAATCAAACTGTAAGTGTTCGTTTGTACAAAATCGCTAATCTCCGAAAGTTCTTCACCGATTGCTTTGAAATTCTCACATAACGTTCCATTGGCGTCCGAGCAGGTTTTTTATATACATACTATGTAGATGTCACGTCTGTGACGGGAAAAAACAAACTTTTTTTTAAAAAAACTGTGTTTTTCATGTGAAGGAAATCTTTGAAACCTCTTTACCGATTCCAATGGAATTTTGACACAACGTTCCATTCGAATACGTGCGTGTTTTTATACACCTACCATATAAATGCCACATCTGACAGGTAAAATCATGATTTTTTTTTAAACAGCCCCATATCTGTTACACCTGCTATACTAAATATGTAACAATTCTATTTCAATGTTTCCTATTTCACTAATAAATTGAATTTTCATAGATTTCGATTTATTTTTATTTTGATTTAATTATTTTGTATGACATTGCATTGGAATTGAGCTGTGGTTTACCATACCTTAGTTTTCATTCGTTTTTTAACTGTTTTTTTCTTATTCCAGCGATGGGGAACATCAGATTATTTGATGTTCCCAATTTTCTGATGGAACATCAGATCATTTGGGAATACACGGACGCGGGAGTGAGAGGAAATTGGGAAAGACAAGGGGACGGGGGGGGCATGATGGGAATGATGAAGGAACAGAGAGGGGTAATGTTGGGGAGGACGAGGGAAACGGAGGAGTTGGGGATTGTGGGAATGAGGGGACGGGAATGGAGAATGGTGGGGAGGACAATGGGAAAGGGGAGTGGAGGATGGTGGGGGAGGAAAAAAAAGGGATAGGGGAGGGAGGGGAATGGTGATGGGACGGGGGAGTGAGGAATTGTTGGGAGGACGAGGGAGACGGGGGAGGGGGGCAATGGTGTGGAGAGGACTGGGAGACAGGGAAAGGTTGTTGTGGCTCAGCAACGCACATGTGTTGCTGAGCCACATCAATGAGTGGCTGGGTACAGCTAGTTTTAATAATATTGGTAAGTGTTGCCTCCCTGGCCTATCCAAGACCTGACGAGACTCAGGACGGAGCCTAGATAAAAGGATGTCACAAATGGTGGCGGACTAGATTGACAAATTCTCGTATAATTCCGTTAACTGTTAATATAACAGATCGTTAAAATATTTTCCAACAGTGTTATTGATAAGGAAAACCGAAGGTGATTTTCCATTACTGAAGTTGGAAATTTATTCGTTTCATAAGGCAATACAACAAAAACAAGAGAAGGAGAATCAATAAAAGCTACCAAAATTGTGAATAAATACTGTTATATATTAACACAATATGTTACACATCAAGGATATATAGTACATCTCACTTTTGCTGATACTTTTGGAGACATAACATAGACTATACTTATGGGAACACACAGTAGACCACATTCATGGATTATTCAATACACCTGACTTATGGAACCATGCAGGAGACTATATCAAGCACATGACTAAATTAGAGAAGGATCCAAGCTTGGCAACCAGACTAGTAACCGAGATGAGGGGTATGAATGAAAAGGAGAAACTACGGGAACTAAATCTCACTTCTCCGGTAGACAGAGGAGATAGGGAAGATATGATCACCACAATTACAAGATTCTCGGAGGAATTGGTAGGGTAAATAAAGAGTATTTCACACAAGGGGCACACGCACTAACGGACACACGTGGAAATTGGGTACCCAAATGAACCATAGAAATTAGAAAGAAATTTTTTAGTGTCATTGTAATTAAACAATGGAATACATTATGAGGTGATGTGGTGGAGACAGACTCATACATCAATTCAAAGGTAGATATGACACAGCCCAATAGGATTAGGAACCTGTAAACTTGTTGATTGACGGTTGACAGGACGGACTAAAGGCCGAAGCTCAACCTCCGCAATCACACCTAGGTGGCTACGAAGGCTGAAACATAATGGATCACATTCCTGGAACTTATGGGATGCAAACTGAAGTGGAAGAGCTGGTTAGCTGCTACTTTCTTGACAATTACAGGCCAGGCTGACATAATTCGTAAGTCCTTCATGATAATTGTGGTTTGAACTGGAGTTATCAGTAACAGTGGGCCAAACCTTCTTATTTGTACCATGACATATTAAGGTATGATCTCATTTAGCTAAGTGCCAATAGTGTCTCATCTCCATAAAGTAGCAAATATATATTTTTATAGTGTTCTAAGTCAGAATACGAATCTTACAACAAGGGAAATAATTCCCAGTCACAAAACACACCGAAAAAATATTCATCACCATTCTGTATTTTGTTAAATAGCATAAAAGTAATTTTGGACTGTGATATACATTGTCGCAAGCTTACAGTGCTAGTAGATCAACAACATTAAGGTGTATCACCAGATAACATCATCGAAGGACCTGATTGTGACACTAATGATCACTAACCAGGAAGAACTAAACATAATATTAAGGAATATCTCACAAGAAAGCTATAAGTGTTTAAACATGATAACAATAGTTACAACATCCAGCCAATCTTCAAGGTCGATTATCGTGACCAGGACCAACACGACAGTAACAAACATTATTGTAAATTGCATTACTGAAGGAACATATATATATATAAAAAGACATAATCTTAGACAAAATATAAGTTTTTATTTAGGTGTGCAGGATATTAATCAACGCTTTAAGTTACGTTTACAATACTAAAAAATACTGCAGAAAGCCACGCCAATGGCTACTTTTGTAATAATATTAGAGTAACACCATTTTAAATAAACAAAAAGAATTATTACAGGAACACGGAACATAAGGTGTATGATCACCACAGTGCTCCGCTTAACACATTCCGAGTAATGTTCATCCTGATCAAACATCTCTCCAACATGTATCTATCGAGTATCCATGTTATACGGTATATTATAATGATAGCAATGCCATTGGCCCCAGAGAAGTTAACTGGTTACGTGTTCCACTGGATGACTACAATGTTAATGTGACCACACAGCCAGGCAATGTTCCACTGGATGACTACCATGTTAATGTGACCACACAGCCAGGCAATGTTCCACTGGATGACTACCATGTTAATGTGACCACACAGCCAGGCAATGTTCCCCTGGATGACCACCATGTTAATGTGACCACACAGTCAGGGAATGTTCCACTGGATGACTGCCATGTTAATGTGACCACACAGCCAGGCAATGTTCCACTGGATGACTACCATGTTAATGTGACCAAACAGCCAAGCAATGTTCCACTGGATGACTACCATGTTAATGTGACCACACAGCCAAGCAATGTTCCACTGGATGACCACCATGTTAATGTGACCACACAGCCAAGCAATGTTCCACTGGATGACTACCATGTTAATGTGACCACACAGCCAGGCAATGTTCCCCTGGATGACTACCACGTTAATGTGATTATTGTAAACCGGCCATTGTAAACAAAGGCACTGCAAGGAGAGTGTTTTCGTGAAACTTGAGCCCACAAACGGGCCTTTTACAACACAAATTTCCTCCTGCAAATTCTAGTTAGCAGCGTGACTTACAACAAAGGAATATAGTTACTATTTGTTTGCGCAACTTGCATAACAGGAGGAAAGTGCCACAGTTGGTTAGTCTATTAGCTCAGATTTATTTGCCAGTTATTTCCTGTATCTAGTATTAATCGTCACAAGGCAGGATAACACAACCCCACAAGGGTAAGAGTCTCTAATATACTTTATGTGCTACAATTGATGTATATCTGTTCTTGGTAGATGTTATGTTGTAACATTTACCCAGGTATATTGTGAGCACACCAGAAATTAGTTGAGCTGCGACACACCAGGACCAGATTGTCGCAATTAATACTTGCTCATGATGGATCACATTTGCGGACCAAGTCCGATGCTGGAAGATCAGCTCCCACACTACAAACAGCTGAGGGTATATAATTGTAAACTAACAAATAGTAGTGTGAATTAAACCCTTAAACCTTAAAAGGTGCAATAAAATTATAGTTGGCGTGAGTCACTATTGCAGGACGATGCACCACTATTTAAACAAATCGTGGGCAACATTCCCGAGTGTGAAGGCCTCAGTTTGAGTGAGCAACCAAGGCAGGCGCACACAGCATGAGCTAACATCACTGCTGTTCACTTGTGACTACAGCATCGCCTGAAAATGTCAAAATATATATGTAACTGACTTTATTTAGCCATGATAGTATTACAGAAGAGCCTGACTGTGATAAAGACTGTGTACAATGTTCAGATATCAGTGAACATAATGCTGTTCAAGATATTCACAGCGCTACCCACAGCACACTGTCATTGTTTCGTCCATCTGTGAATCATCAAACAACTTCTCAAGTTCCATTACAAAATAAACTTGTGGAAACATATTCATTTACAAGATTTAGTGACCGTGATTCTGAAAATAGCAGGATTGTGGTGAGAATTAGCGATGTGCATAGTATGACGAGAGGAGGAATCTTTATGAGGAGGGAGGCAGAGATGGCGTCGTCTGTTGACTCCATGTACTCACCTAATTGTGTTTGCAGGGGTTGAACTCTGGCTCTTTGGTCCCGCCTCTCAACCGTCAATCAACAGGTGTACAGGTTCCTGAGCCTATTGGGCTCTATTATCTACACTTGAAACTGTGTATGGAGTCAGCCTCCACCACATCACTGCCTAATGCATTCCATTTGTCAACCACTCTGACACTAAAAAGTTCTTTCTAATATCTCTGTGGCTCATTTGGGCACTCAGTTTCCACCCGTGTCCCCTAGAGCGTGTTCCCCTGTGTTAAATAGCCTGTCTTTCTACTCTATCACTTCCCTTGAGAATTTTGAATGTGGTGATCATGTCCCCATAACTCTTCTGTCTTCCAGCGAAGTGAGGTTTAATTCCCGTCGCCTCTCCTCGTAGCTCATACCTCTCAGCTTGGGTACTAGTCTGGTGGCAAACCTTTGAACCTTTTCCAGTTTGGTCTTATCCTGACTAAATATGGACTCATGCTGGGGCTGCATACTCCAGGATTGGCTGACATATGTGGTATACAAAGTTCTGAATGATTCTTTACACAAGTTTCTGAATGCGTTCTTATGTGGCCAGCCTGGCATATGCCACTGACATTATCCTCTTGATGTGGGCTGCAAAGGACAGGTCTGGCGTGATGTCAACCCCAAGTCTTTTTCTCTCTCTGACTCTTTAAGAATTTCATCTCCCAGATGATACCTAGTATCTGGCCTCCTTTCGCTTTCGCTTTGATGTCCAAACGGCTGGAAAGGATGGGGGAGGTAGGGGGATGGGGAGATGAAATTCAGGAAGAGGATGTGGGTGTAGAGAGAGAGGAGTTTGAAAGTTTGGTGGCCTGTCCACCATGGGGTGACATTTGTGTATGTGTCGGTTTGTGTATGTGTTATGTTGGGTTGTCAGTGCATTGGCTGGGGGGGCTAGTGTTTGTGACCTTGTTGGTGTTTTATAGCACTAGAGCCGATGGAGTTGGCTGAGGGAGGTAATCTTAGCAACATCAGGGTAGTTACACTTCTGATATCACGACAAACTGTTTTTGGTTTATATTTTTTTTTTTGTAGTTTTTTGTTTGTTTATATTTATTTATTTATTTATTTATTTATTTTTTATTTTTTTATTTATTATTTCCTTTATTCTCATTTGGTGTAGATCGGGTCCGGGATGGGCCACTCATCTGGGTCTTGGCAGGCCGCTTAGTATTTGAGGTCTTGGGAAGGCCTCATCGTGTATGTGTCTGATACTTTTTGTTGGAGAGTGATTCTTCTGGTTGTGTGTGGTGGTTCGCGGATCTCGTAGTCGCTGGTGGTGTTTACTGCTACGTAGGGATCTTCGGGGTCCGGGACATACATATTCTTCATGCGGTACAGCTGTCTTCTGGCCAGGTAGCTGAGCCTGATGTCATTGGCTTCATGTGAGCGTTTCATGGATTGGTCAGTTCTTACCCTATCCATCAGGTCAGGCCTCCGCAAAGCGAAGTGCTTTGTTTGTACCGTGGGATCTTCAGCATTGTTGGATTTGTTGGTGAGGTTCAGGGGGACGTAAGGGTATTCAAGGCTAGGCCTATAATCATTCTGTACAGGTGGAGCTTGATGTGGGATGGGGCTTGCTTGAAGCGGAAGAGTCTCGCCAGCGAACTCGAGCCATCGCTGTCTTCTGGGATACAACTGGGTGGAGTTGATAAGCGTTGAAGTTGTATCCGAGCACTGTGTTGGAGTTGAGATGGCTATGGGTTCGCCCTGAT
>WNGS01159962.1:11885-23389 GCA_020271785.1 Procambarus virginalis
CATTTTCAGAGACTAACCATGTCCATGAACTGGCCAAGGAAAGAGTAGGTGAAAAATCTTACAGGGGCGGCTTAGGGTAAAGTACAGATATTTTTTATAAACATGCCTGACAACGCGTGTTTTGAATATGATAAAGTCAGGGAACGAATTTTGAGGGCATATGAAATTACGCCTGAAGCTCACCGCCAAGCTTATCGCAACCTTAGGCCTACTCACAACCAACCTCTCACTGAATTTGCTAATGATCAAATTAGATTGTTTGAAAAATGGATTCGCTCGGCTAAAGCCGAAACATACGAGGCACTTAAGATTTAGTTTTAGTGGAACACTTTTAGATAATATGCCAGAGAATGTAGCACATTACATTAGAGGAAGGATAGAGGTAGATTCTAAAATAGTGGATTTGGCCAAGATGGCAGAAAACTACCAGTTGGCGGGCAAAAGCCCAATAAAAATAATTATACCACACAGAGTAACAAAACTTATACCCACAGCCAGTCCAGACCAGCTCATTCTAACCTATAACTAAAGCACCTTCTGTTTCAGACATAACTAACCCTGTTAAATTGTCTAGCCCCCACGGCACCTAAGAATGAACCGAAGGGCAATCCTGTTAGTAATGTCTCTTCTCCCCGACGTATCTGTGGTCACTGTAAACGTCCAAACCACATTACTAGCCGTTGTTGGCAACTGTACCCAGAAAAAGACCCAATGCTCTCGTTGTGACACAGGGCTTGAGGCCTTCTGAAGGGTTAGGGAGTAAGACCTCCAACCCGCAGTGGTTGGACCTGCTTACCCCATTCTTATCGAAAGGGAGACTACTTTTGTCTGAGGGTTCTTCCTGGAGGGACGTGGTGATCTTCCGAGACACCGGTGCCATCCAGACTATAATTTTAGAGAGTGCATTGCAAGGTGCCAACACTCTCGACACTGGGGAGGTAGTACTGGTCGAGGGTGTCACTAGTGATACTCGAGCAGTACCCCTCCGTAAGGTTACCCCTGGAATCTGATTTCCACAAGGGTGTTTGTACAGTCGGAGTCACTTCGTGCCTACCTTTCCCTAATGTTGATGTAATATTGGGTAATGATTTAGCAGGGGATAAGGTAGGGGACTCCAGACTGCCTATTATGTTGCCTACCCCTAAGGTTTCCCTGGATCTACCCGCTGCAGAGGATAATGTTGTGTACCTGTGCATGCGCGTATCTGCATGCGCGGTGACCAGGTCTATGGGACTTAAATGTAAGGGCAGCCCTGTGTTTGCCAAGGTGGTAAATCCCAAAGACACAAGGAACTTTCCGAGTGGTAAAGGGCAAGTGGACCTTGCGGACACATTCATGGCCCGACTCGATGACGTGGCCGAGGACATTGTGGAGAGCCTGCCACCGCCGCCTACCGAGAGTAGTGAGGAGGTGGAAGAGAACACTGTTGAGCCTCGGCCAATGGCATCTGACCAAGGCCTGGACGCCTCCTTCAGTGAGTTACAGAAAGCTGACCCCAGTCGTGCAGAATGTCACAAAGTAGCCATCTCTAAGGAGGAAATTGTAGACGCAGCAACCGGGTACTACTACAATGATCGGATTTTGCTGAGAAAATGGAGACCACAGAGTGCTCCCTTGTCAAATGAGTGGGAGGTAGTCCACCAGATTATGTTGCCGACCTGCTATAGAGAGAGAGTTTTGTCAGCTGCTCATGATGATCCTATGGGGGGACATCAAGGTATTAATATTAATTATCAAAAAATCTTAAAATATTTTTTCTGGCCCAAGCTGAAAAGTGATGTGGCAAAATTTTGTAATGCATGTCTTGCTTGTCAACTTGCTGGGAAACCAAACCAGACACCACCTAAAGCTCCTCAAAGGCCTATTGTCGTGCCGGAGGAACCATTTTCTCATGTGGTAATGGACTGTGTTGGTCCATTACCTAGAACTAAGTTTGGTAATATTTACCTAATCACGATGATGTGTATCACGACCCGTTACCCAGAGGCTTTTGCTGTAAGGAACATCCGAGCAAAGACTGTTGTTGCTCGTATGTTGCAATTTTTTTCCACTTTTGGAATGCCTCGGGTCGTGCAAACTGACAATGGTACTAACTTTAAGTCTGATATTTTTTAACAATTCTTTAAGGACCATGGAATAACTCATTAGGTTTCCAGTCCATACCATCCACAGAGTCAGGGGGGTAATTGAGCGGTTCCATCTAACTCTGAAGCAGATGTTGAAGACATCGTGCGAGAGTTCCCACACCTTCTGGGATGAGAACTTGCCGTATGTTTTGTTTGCTGCTCGAGAGGGGTTACGAAGTTCACTGGGTTGTTCTCCTTTTGAGTTAGTCTTTGGCCATAAAGATTGGGGACCCTTGCAAATGTTACAGGAGAATCTGTTAGGGAACGTAACGTTAACCGAAGGTTCGGCTTTCTTTGCGCAACACCACCAGAGACTCAAGGACTGCAAGGCAGCTGCACTAAAGTATCTTGGGAAGGCCCAAGAAAATATGAAAGAACGAAACGATGCTAAGACTAAGTTGCGGGTATTTCAGCCTGGTGACCCTTTCCTGGTATTAAGGCCTCGACTAGGGAACACTATGTCCCACAAGTACGAAGGCCCCTACATTGTGATAGAAAAGACTGGGGACCTCACCAACAAAGTGAGGCACTCTGACAAGCATAACCAGGTAATGCTCGTACACTTGAATCAGCTGAAGAAGTTCCAGGGCCCCAGGCCCATTGCACTAACTAATGTTTCCATTTCCAGTGAGGGAGGGGATGATTGTTTTGGGGACCCAACTAATCTCATTCTCAATAATTCTAGTTCTGTGAATGCTGTGGAGGAGGGACTATCCTATTTGCAGATGGCCCAATGTGAAGAGGTGCAGTCGTTGCTTGACGAATTCTCCAGTCTGTACGGGGAGGTCCCGACCCAGACTGATGCCATTTACCATGATGTCAAGTTGACGGACTACACCCCCCATTTGCCTTCAACCCTATCGGATGAGTCCGGAAAAGAAGGCCATCGTATGGAAAGAGGTCGACTTCCTGCTCCAGCACGGTGTCATCCGGCCGAGCCAGGGCTCTTGGTGCTCGCCCTGCCTTTTGGTCCTCAAACCAGACGGCTCCTGGCGATTATGCACCGACTATCGGCAGCTCAACAAGGTGACCATTGTGGATGCCTATCCGCTGCCCCTTCTCGAAGACTGCATCGACGAGCTTGGAAACGCCAAGTACGTCTCGAAATTCAACCTCTCGAGGGGTTATTATCAGATCCCGCTCACTGAACGTGCGAAACAACTAACTGCATTCGTAACACCTGATGGTGTCTTTGAGTATCAAGTGTTACCGTTCGGCTTGCGTAATGCCCCTGCCACATTCCAGAGGCTAATGAACTCTCTGCTCACTAATCTGCCAAATTGTCGGGCATATTTAGATGACATTGTGCTCTTTGATAGTAATTGGGCTGACCACATAGCGCGGTTATGCCAGTTGTTCACAGTTCTGAAAAGTGCAAATCTAACTTTAAATGCAAAACAGTGTCATTTTGGCCAAGGCACAGTGACGTACCTCGGTTATGAAGTGGGCCAATGAAAAGTGTTACCTCGGCAAGATAAAATCAGTGCCATTCTGGAGTATCCCGTGCTCCAGTCTAAAAAGGACATTCATAGGTTTATCGGTATGTGTGCGTACTATCGACGCTTTTGTCAGAACTTTTCCAGTGTTGCCACTCCTCCCACAGACTTCTTGCGGAAGGCCGTTAAATTTAAGTGGTCATCAGACTGTGCAGAGGCATTTAAAAATTTGAAATTGATCTTAGCTTCCGCCCCAGTGTTCGCTAGACCAAGGTTCGACCGACCATTTAAAATTCATGTTGACGCATCTGACTCGGGTGCTGGTGCAGTGTTGTTGCAAACTGAGGATGATCAAGTGGAACACCCAGTATATTATTACTCTGTGAAATTTGACAAGGCGCAATGCAATTATTCAGTGGTAGAAAAAGAGGCGTTGGCGCTAGTGTTAACATGTAAAAAGTTCAAAGTCTACCTCACAGATAATATAGTGGAAGTGTACACGGACCATAACCCACTAGTATTCTTGAATCAAATGAAGTAAAAAATAAACGCATCCTCAGGTGGGCATTGTACCTACAGGACTTCAATCTTTCCATTATCCACCTACCGGGCTGGCTCAACATGATAGCCGACGCTCTGTCCCGGTTACCTGAGTAACATTCATCTGAGCCACAGGAAGCCATATACCAACATTCATGCTTTAGTTATTTTTTTTAGGTTCTCCTGCGACATTAAATATTCCGTGTCAAAGTTATTTACTTCCCCGTTGTTGTTTTTTTTATGTGTTTTTTCTTTCAGAGAATTCCTTTATACTTTTTCTTGCAGAGAAATTGTTGTTTTTGATTGATTTTCTTTTATGGCTTAGATTTTTCATTTTATTCTCTGTATGCTCTTACAAAAAAATATGACTACTATTATAGTAGCCACTTTTTTTTTCTCTGAAGGGGTGAGGAGTCTTACGACCCTGGGTTCTTCAGTGGAAACCAAAGGTCATAATAAGCTCTAAATAAGTTACCTTACGTTCTTTGTGCGCTTGTCAATGTGCATTCCTATCTTCCTTGCCAGACGTAAGACGAATCTTGTTTCTCACAGTGCATTCAGACTCTTGAGCTTGTTGTGGATTAAGTATAACATTGTAGTAATTATTAACTATCCTTAGAATGAGTAAAGTAAACAATATTGTACATCGGTGAAGATTTGTAATGTGTATAAGCTGCACGATCAATTAGGCTCTTCCCGGCACCACAACAACTCGGGAGCCCTGGACTGGACGCTGGATGCATTCTTCTCTGGCTGGCGTTCGTGGTGTAAACATCTCTACTGTGTGACTCTGCATCTCTCTCCCCTTACTCCTGCTTCTCTCCCTTACCTTATTCTGTGTCTAGTTTACCAAGATAAGTAATGTGCTGTATTCTCGTTTTATGGCATAAGTGTGTATTAATGTGTATAGTATTAAAGTTTATTATTTAATTAGGGTATCACCAGTGTTTATATTGCTAAGTTACTCTAAGGGGGGTCCCAGTGGAACCACGTGGGCTCCCGTAGTACCAGTAAGCTATCTAGAGTCCTTGCTAGTGTTCCTTGCCTAGTCGACTTTACCCTAGCTTGTCCCAAGTGTAGACCTTGTATCCTGTCTATGTGGACCAAGGTAGTTGACGTAAAATAGTGTGATAAAGTTATTATTGTTATTGTTGTGAATGTTTTTGTGGGGTTGTTAAGAGGGTTTAATAAATAAGTTAGTTTTAAAGGAGTATCCATTCTTCCTGTGTAGGAGATCAATGATCTACCTCTAGGCTGACATTTTCAGGAAGCCACTATAAGCATTAGTGTTTTATATTTTTATTGGGGGCCGGGCCTTTATGATCTCCATTACTTGGATACATCTTAATTCTAACTGCTGACCGTACGCCATGATAATACTAGATCCCGCATAGAAGCAACATTTTATAACAATTACCATCATTGCTATATTACCATAACATGACAATCACTGTTATATCATCTTCACCTTACTCTGGATCCACACTTAGGATAATATTCGACCACATTCCAGTAACAGACTTCTGGTGTAAGCACATGAGAGCTGTGACCAAGTTGTCATGTATAGATTTTCCACCAAAATATATAATTGCAAAATATATATATTTTTCATTATCCATAATGTTATCTGTTGTGTCAAGATCATTTTAATTATTTTCATCATTATATGTTGACGACCTAACTGTTATATTCCAACTTCTGACTGGCAAATATTCTGAATTATATGTTGACGACTTATAATCCCACTCACATGGGTAAAGCACGTGCTGTTGTTACAGTCATTTATTATTTAAAGTATTCCGACAATATTATGATATATATCTAGGGGTGGCAATTAAAACAACTGTTTATAAATATAACAACACCAGTTTACTGGGTGAGGGGGTAACACACACAAAAAATTAATCAAATAATTTCATAGCACAAATGAGTATAAGTAATCACTTCTGGGCTAATGATCCCCGACTCAATAATAATTTGCAGGTGGCTTATAATAAGAATACTTGACTGCCCAGACGCACTAATCAACAAATAAGTACAATAACAAAATACACAACGACTTAACTAAGAATGCAGCGACCCAGATCAAACACACCACAGCTACTGACTCGCCCTACACTCCTCCCACATACAGACTCTTGCCTCAATCATAATAGCCAGACACTTTTGACAAGAATTCCTAACAAACACACTACATATGGAAGTAATCACTCGTAAACAGGTAAAAACATAAGTATGTAATATCTTGTACAATCTAGAAAATATCTCAGTAATAAAGCTTTTCATAAAGAGAAAATAATACATGATATACCATAACGCAAAATTGGCAATAGTGACGTGCACCACCACTTTCGTCTCCTCACATGTTCTGCACAGGTCCACTTATCATGCCTGCACATGACCACCTCCAATACAATAAACTGAGGTCGGATGTATATATTATACTGCAAATGTAATTATCAGTGAGTATCAGGTAACTGCCTGGTTCGTTCGTAACATCCCTCCTTCTCCCAGAAGTAAAAATAAATTAATTTGAAGATTAATTGCATTTTTTACTAAAGGCAAGTACAGTAGTTAGTACTCAACCTACGTATGAATGCACTGAAAAATACATCTTAAAAGAAAACTAACTACAATATATGACAGAATCCTCCCACATTAGGCCCTATCGGTATGGAATCCTCTGTATAAAGCATCTGCAATCTCATTATGCGTACAAGGAATATGTTTAATCACTAAATTGAATTCCTGCAGGACTAAAGACCATCTTAGGATTCTCTGGTTTTTACACTTCAACTGATTAATAAAAATGAAAGGATTATGATTAATCCTATTATTTGGATTATGAAAGTAGTAAACGCTACTAGTTTATTACCTGACAGATAAGTTCCAAACTTCTTACAGCCCTTATAAGACAAGGTTCTTCTTTCTCCACAACAGAATAATTCCTGAGCTTTATCAAATTTGCATGAGGTATAATACACTGGGTGTTCTTCATCATCAGATCCTACTTGAAAAAGAACTGTTCCAGCTCCTAAATTAGAAGTGTCAATATGCATATTGAATGGTTTATCATACTGAGAACAGGCTAACACAGATAAAGTTGAAAGAATTCCCTTCTATCTCTGAAAAGAAGTCTGACACACTTAAGTCCACTTGAATTTAACCTTTTTTCATAAAAGATTTATTAAAGGAGCAGCAGCCATTGAAAAAAATTAATAACGACGACAATAAGCACGCATTTCAATGAATTTCTGAACTGCTTTCTTACTGGTCACCACTGGGTACTCCACTATTGCTTGAATCTTGTCCAGCAAAGGTGATATTTTTCTTTGCACGACCTCATGACCCAAGTAAATTATAGCTCCCTGAGCCCTGCTACAGTTACTCATATTAATAGTTCAATTTGCATTTTGTAACACCTCAAACAATTTCTTTAAACCTGAAACATCCTCGTCCTAACACTTACTATAAATTACATTGTCATCTATACATGTTCTGCAATTTGGCACATATTTTAGTATTCATTAACCTTCTGAAAAGGAGAAAACATTTTTCCAACCAAATGGCATAACGTTAAATATCTAAGCTCCATCAGGGGTTATAAAAGCTGTTAGTTCGCTACCTCGTTCAGGTATTGGTATCTGATGATATCACTTAGAAAGATCAAGTTTAGATACAAATTGAGCATGTCCTGTCTGGTCAATACACTCTTCTAATAACGGTAAAGGAAATACATCAACCACTGTTACCTTATTCAATTTACAGTAGTCTACATAAAGTCGCTATTTTCCATCAGGCTTGGGTACTAACAAACAAGGAGAACTCCAAGAACTTTGGCTTGGACAAATGAAACCATGTTGCAGAAGAAAATCAACTTCCTGTTGGAAGATACGTCTCCTCTCTGAAGTCACTCGATTAGGATGCAGTCGGATTGGTGTAGAATCGAGCAGTTGGACTTTACGGTCAAGGAGATGAGTTTGAGTAGGTACTTCCTCAATTAGGCTGGAATACGTCCCTAAAAGAACTCATCACTGAACAACTGGAACTCATCACGCTACTCCTCCTGCAAATGACATTGCAAGTCTCCTCCGGAACTGGAATTGAAACAAGAAGGATTAGCATTTTCCACCCCACACTAGATTCTTCCTCAGGTATGAACTCCTCATAACAAAAACAAGCCACAATAAGCCTTCAACCGGGTTTAAATGAACAATCACATACTGTCTGGTATGCTGTGGATTACACTTTATAAGAGAGATTCCCCAATCTCTCAACAACTCTGTAGGGTCCCTCAAAGTTGTTTGACATGAAAGCCATACAATGTTTTAATACTAACACCAAATCACCAATCTCAAAAGTCCTGAATTTTGCTTTGAACATCTTATCATGTCGCACCTTCAACACCTGCTAAACTTCTCCCAAATGCTGTAAAGCCAACTCTTTCGTACGACACAGTTTACTTCTCACATCACTCAGGTATCTGCGACTCTGCCTAACTGATACATCCCCAAACATTTTCTCCTGAAGCATTTTTAACGGACCTCTTACCTGGTGGCCAAAAACAAGATCAAAAGGTGAACAACCCAGGGCAGTTAGCAACACTTCCCTAGCTGCAAATAAGACGAAAGGTAGGTTTTCATCCAAATGTCTTGGAGAATTCCCCCCCCCCTGTAGTTTTCAAAATCTGGTTTAAAGTTTCGTGGAAATGTTCAATTCCACCTTGATTTTGTGATTGATATTGGCTAGAGAATTTATGCTGGATTCCATAAGATTCACAAAACGTTTTAAATACCTCGGAACAGAAATTACTACCATTATCTGTCTGAATGTCACGAGGCATACCAAATAATGAGAAAAACAGTTCCTAGTGCATTATAAGTTTTTAGTCCTAGAACTCGTAGAGCATAAGCTTCTGGAATCCAGTAGTCATACACATTAAGATTAAAATAAAAATATTGCCAGATCTTGTTTTGCATAAAGGACCTACACAATCCATAACCAAATGTAAAAAAAAGGCTCTTCAGGCACAACTGTCGGTTGCAATGGTGCTCTCGGAACAGTCCGGTTGGGCTTACCCACAGTTTGACATACTAGACAGTTGTGACAATACCTGACCACATCTTTCTTTAATTTGGGGCCCGTAGAAGAATTTCCATATTTTATGAAACATACTACTAATACCTTGGTGACCTTCCATATTGTCATCATATGCAGCTTGCAAGACTTGCTCACGATAATCACTAGGGACAACAAATTGAGTTCTAATCTCACAATCCTCTGACAAAAAGCTCCATTAGGTCTATGTCATGTTCACAGAAAATGGTACCATCCGTTTTCTATGTGCGGCGGCTGGACGCCACTAGAGAAGGTAAACAAGAGCACACAGGACGCCTGCCAAGCTTGGGAGCTACTCTATCATGTAATCGTTTATTATTATTAAAGTCAGTAACCAGGAATGACTTTACATCAACCTTACTACCAAGACTATCTCAGCTACACACAGACACCACACTGGCGACGAGGATGAACTGGGAACGCAGGTATTTTGTTCAACAAAACACAAGGAAGGAGCATGCTGAGTCGCCCAGGGAGGAAGGAGAAGCTGTCTTTGAGCACCATACCCGATGCTGTATGCAACCCCATTCTGTGTGCTGACTGTTGCTGTGTGCTGATCGTTGCTGTGTGCTGGCCGTTGCTGTGTGCTGGCCAATGCTGTGTGCTACCCAAGCTGTGCTGAGTGTTGCTGTGAGAGGAATCTGCCGACGCTGTGTACGAAACGACGCTTTGATGCAGTGTACAAAACCCGATGTTTTGGTTACGAAACAACGCTCCGTGCTACAAAATTCTTCAAGCTGTGAACCTACTGCTGCCTACTGCTGCCAATTGCTGTACCAACTGCTGCCTACTGCTGCCAACTGCTGCCAACTGCTGCCAATTGCTGTACCAACTGCTAACAACTGCTGTGCTGCTGTGAGTAGGAGTAACAACACATGTACACAAGGGCTAGGTAAGAAGTCAGTTGCTGCTGTGTTGTGCACTGTTGTGAACTTTTGCATTAAAATGCTTGTGTGCTTTGCAAAATTAAAGTAATTACAGTGAATTCTTAAATAACATATACAGTGCAGTAAGTGTTATATATTCTGAGGAACATTTTAAGTGATAAGTTTAAATTTATTCAGTAAAAATGGCAAATATACCTCAGTTTCCTGCATTTGATCCTGACTGTGACCAGACAAACCTGTCACAGAGGTGGGTCAAATGGCTTAAAAGGTTTGAAAATTTGTTGATAGTTTCTGATATCAAAAGTGCTGAAAGAAAGCGTGCTTTTTGCTTCATTATGCAGGTGATAGAGTTTGTGATATCTTTGATACACTGAAAGATACTGGTGGTGCTAAAGATTATGACACTGCCAAGGCCAAATTAACTGAGCATTTCAAACCAAGGCAAAATACTGCTATGGAAATTATGCATTTCAGGAGAGCAAAACAACTCTCTAATGAAACTGTTGATCAATACCATACACGTCTGCAGGGTTTAGCAACCCACTGTGAGTTTGCTGATGTTGACAAAGAAATCAAACAGCAAATAATTGAAACATGCACATCTACACGTCTTCGTCGAAGAGCTCTAGAACTTGTTGATGATGAAAGTTCTCTTACCAAGATACTGGATATGGCTCGTCGAATGGAAGATGCTGCACGTGATGCTCGTATCATGGAGTGCAGTGCCAACAACGGTTCTGCCACTGTTACTAACAGCCATGAAGTGTGTAAGGTTCAGGGAGGACACCATGATCATAGAAGATATCATGCCAAACCTAACATTAAATTGAGCCGAGAACCACATCACAACTGGAGTCATGGAACAAGACTCAAGCAGTCACAACGACTCACATCAGAGGTTGTCAACAATAAATGTTACAATTGTGGAGGAGACTACCACACCAAGATAATGTTTGTCCTGCACAAGGTAAGAAGTGCTATGAGTGTAGAAAACTAGGTCATTTTGGTGCTATGTGTCGTTCCGCACTAAAGAAACCACAGTCAATAAATAAAAGCAATGTACGAGGATCAGGTCATAGGAGTCGAGGTGGCAAACACAATATTGCACCTCAAATCAAGAATGTTAATAATATACAAGACAACATTTCATTACAACCAGTCTCAGATGACAGTGAATGTGATTACATTTGTGGAGTACAAGCAATAACAGAATGGAATGATCTTCCAAACAACCCAGAGACTATAGTATACATTGCTGGCATTTGTCTCAAAATTCTTATTGACACTGGATCAAACATTGACACCATTGCTGAGTGCCACTATGAAAATTTAAAAAACATTCCCAAAGCTTGAAACTATCAATGGCAAAGCCACTGCCTATGCTTCAAAGGTAGCCC
>WNGS01159964.1:17177-31808 GCA_020271785.1 Procambarus virginalis
CCAGCCAAACTAGCGACTTGCGGCCGTCCTGCGTTCTCATTGGCCGATACCAACACACCCACCCCGCTCCACGCCAATCACATTCATCGCCAGTCATTGTTGGAGTCCCTTGCAGCTCTCAGCCAGAATATATCTCGTGCTCCTGCTGTGAACACCTAATTTGACCCACCTCGTGTGATCAAATAAGAGGTTTTAGCTAGCGCATATATTCCCAGCATTTTACTTTGTTAACGTAACAGTTCCCCCTTTTCAATTTATTATATTTTTATGTACATTTTTTTAAGCCAAGGAATGACTTTATTTCATTGTTTTCTAGATTAATTAAGTAATTTTTATATTTTTTGTGTTTCGTGTATCTGCCTTACACAGATTATCAGACAAGCAGTCACTCTTTTTTTTCCTTTTTTTATATAATTAATGTATGTGGCCCAGCATTGACACCTGCTATTTGGAAGACTGCCGACCACCATTTCCAAACGTTACCGTCACATATAATTGGGGGCCTGTCCACGGAGCTTCACTCAGGTATTGGTAATTGTGGTAAGGTACTTGGCTTTCATTCCCTTGCTTTCATTATTTACATTAATCATTTTTTTATTTTATGGTGCTGTGTATATTGTGCATTACGGGAGTAGCATATGGTGAGTGTGAGACAACTTTGGATTACGTGGTGACTGTAGCCGCAGTCATACTCTTAATTGGTCGTCTCTCCCTTCCGTGTTATTATCCGTGTTTAACATCTTTTGTCCCAGATATTTCTCACATTTTTGACAGATTATCACATAGGTACCCTGGTACTGTGGTCTGTCTCGGGTCAATAGCACCAAGTCCTGCAATCCGACTCTAGGAGGAAAAAGAGGGCTTAGATCCTCTAGCACGAACTATTATTGGCGAATTGGGACCTCGCCGATAGTTCTCGTCACCAGTTGACACTCGCACCCCTACTCGTCGGTCAGACTGATGGTATTTACCCAAGGTAGGGAATTGGCGTCTTTCTTTTGAGCACAAAGTTCGCTAATTCTGTAAATACCATATTCAATTTCAGTGGGTACCTTTGCTTATGTTCTATAGTGACTTGGCAAGGTATGACTACATTTTTTGGACTACCTCATTTATTTTGAAGCCATTTAGTGTTTCACTTGTCTTTTAAACTCAGTTTCCACTAATTAGTAGGATTTTCTTGCCTTTATCCTCCCACAGTGAGTACCAGGTACAAGATTTCCTGCGACCTTATTCATTTACCATCTTGAATAACTTTAATTATTAATAATTCCCCACAGGATAGGTATCAGTTGCCACGTTTCCTGTTTCTGACATTCACCATATTCTCACTGATATTCGTGTCTCCTTTATTTGCTATATTTTCACAATGTTCCGCCTACAAGCTTCAAAGGCAAATCCAGAAGGTGAAATAGGGAACTTACGTCATGCAAGAAGGGTCGAATTGATAACTCTTGCACACGAGTATCAATTGGAAGTTCCCCCTGGCGCCAACAAATATACCGTAATAATATAATTGTAGATCATCTTTTGGATGAGGGAAGATAGATTCTGATACTCATGACCAATACACTATTTCAGATAAACATGACTTGACAGCAATAAACTCAAGTTAGAACTTGCTAAGATCGAGCGGGAGCAACAAAAGGAAGCAGCTGCAATCAGAGAGCGTGAAGCTGCCTCAGAAAGAAGAAGAAAGAACAGGAGCGTGAAGCGCCCTCAAAGAGCGTGAAGCTGCAATCAAAGAGCGTGAAGCTGCATCAGAGGAAAAGTGAAGCTGCGCATCCAGAAGGAAGAAAGTGAACGTGAGTTGGCCTTATACAAACAGCGACTCGAGATGCAACGTGAACACGACAAACGGCAGGCAGAAGAAGCAATCTAAATGTCGTGACCGAGAACTCACGAGGGACGCTGCACACCAAGCTCAACTCCAGCAAGCGGCAGCTAGTCTTCCTCCCAGTTTCATGTCTCCCATGCAAGTAAGTTAATGCCCCCGTTCATCGAAACGGAGGTTGATGGTTTTTTACCACTTTTGAGACCCTTGCTGATCAACTTAATTGGCCTGACGACCAATGGGCTACCCTTCTCAGAGTACATTTAACAGGTAGAGCAGCAGTCACACTCAGCACTTTGGCATCAGAAAACGACTACACCACCCTGAAGCAAGCTGTGTTGGACGCCTACCTTCTCTCCACCGAAAGCTATCGACGAAAGTTTCGTGACTACGTCAAGGCAAGTACCACCACCTTCTTAGAATTTGCTAACACCAAACGAAGATATTTCATGAAATGGCTGGAGGCAGCACATGTCTCTACTTTTTCAGAGCTTGTCAACCTCATACTGGTTGAAGAATTTTTGAGACGTGTACCTCCTCCTGTCCGCCTATACTTAGCGGACAAAGAAGAGACAGATTTGGTGAAGTGCGCGAAGTCAGCTGACACTTACAGCCTCATCCACCGGCTGACACCAGAACCTACCAGCAAGAAGTCTTGGTACAGTTACGAGAAAGCGAGCCCAGATCAAGGTACCTCTCAACTGTACTGCAGGTATTGTCGACTATATGGACACACCATTGACAAATGTGGTAAGTCCCAATCTAAAGGTAACATCGAACCTCCTAAGTCTAAACCTACTCACCCTAAGTCCGGTAAGCCTGTAATGAATGTTGGTGTTCATGCTAATGATCTCTCTCTCTTTACCAAGCATCTATATCCAGGAACTATCTCTACCCACGGTTCAGATTCAGAGGGACGTTTTGGACTTAAGATCCTGCGGGACACAGCGGCTCTACAATCGATCGTCTTGAAATCAGCTGTGCCCAACGTCGCCTACACAGGAGAGACTGTGTTCATCACTGACCTTACTGCTACAACTCCTTATCCCCTTGCCAGAGTTTACCTAGATTGTCCCTTCGTGACCGGTGAAGTCCAAGTCGCCGTCAGGGAAAAGCCTTTTCCCATGCCTGGAGTGCAACTTCTCCTGGGCAACGACTTGGCAGAAGACCAACAACCAAACAACCTGATCGTCAAGGACATATCCGAGGTAAGCAACTCTGTGTTGGATAACCCGATTTTTGAGCATGTTCCAGCAAAGGTTCAAGAGAGTGATGAAGGTTCTCCTCCTGTTATGGTGACCACCCGTGCTCAAGCTGCACGACCACAGCCAGCTGACTCTACTGCTACCGCTGTCCCTCAGGACCCTTCGAAACTACCCCCTAACCTGACCGCTGTGGAGTTCCGTAAGTTACAGAGAGATGATCTTACCTTGACACCATTATTCTTTCAGGCTGAAACCCAATCCGACAGTGTTCCTGGGTTCTTTATGGAGAACGAAATACTCTATCGCAGGTATAGACCCAGTAAACTGAAGGACGAGGACGATTGGGCAGACGTTGAACAACTAGTGATTCCTACCAGCCTGCGGCCCACGATTCTACACCTGGCCCACGGCGCTTTGTCACACTACGGGTTCAACAAGACTTACCATGGAATTCGACAAGACTACTACTGGCCAGGTATGGTAACGACGTCAAGAATCATGTCAAATTATGCCACGTGTGTCAGTTAGCCGGGAAACCGAACGTTTCCATTCCCAGAGCACCACTGATACCCATTCAGGTGCCTGAGGAACCGTTCCACAAACTATCATTGACTGTGTTGGTCCTTTGCCTCGGACCAGTGCAGGCAATGCATATATCTAACCATCCTGTGTCCTACCACCAGATTTCCGATAGCAGTTCCAGTGAAAAATATTACGGCTGCTACCGTGGTGAAGAATCTACTGAAAATCTTCACCCAGTATGGATTTCCGAGGGAGATACAGAGCGACTGTGGCACCAACTTCACCAGTGATCTCTTCAAACGGACTCTGGAGGAGTTCAACATCAAACAGGTACTGTCCAGCCCCTATCATCCTGCTTCACAGGGTTCTCTCGAGCGTAGTCATCAAACCATCAAGGCACTCTTAAAAAAGTTTTGTAATGAGACCTCAAAGGATTGGGATAGGCAAATTGATCTCATCATGTGTATTTTCAGAAGTCTTCCCAACGAGTCACTAGGAGTATCTCCTTATGAGATGCTCTACGGACGTAAGTGCCGTACACCTCTCAAGGCTTTCAAGGATTCTCTACGTGATGCCACCTTCAGTGAGCATCAGAATGTGCCCCAGTATCTTCAAAATCTCCGACACATTCTAGAGAGGGTCCATTCCTTTGCCAGCAACAACCTACAGAAAGCCCAGGAGAGGATGAAGACTCGTTACGACCAGCACTGTAAAGTAAGGAAGTTTAAACCAGGAGACTTAGTGCTTGCCTATTTCCCTATCCCAGGTTCTCCTTTACAGAACAGGTTCTCAGGACCCTACCGTGTTAAGGAGTGCCGTAACAACTTCAACTACGTTCTCGAGACCCCCGATAGGCGGAGGAAGACCCAGCTGTGCCACATCAATTTACTCAAGCCCTACCATGGGGTTCCTCCCACTGTGTTAACCAATTTCACCTCATTTACAGGTCCATATAGCCACAGTGAGACCTTCCCTGCTTCTCCTTCCGAAAGCACTGACACTGAGACAGCGCTTTCTAATTCAGAAATCCTTACTGACCTTCACCATCATTTTCAACACCATAATTGTGCTCCTTTATCATATTCTAATACTTCTCTCGCCTCGCCAGATATCAAGTCTCCCATCCTCCATAGCGACGCCAGTGGTACCGGCAACATGGGTGACGTGGTACGAGGCGACGAGACTCTACATACCCACTACCATAGACGACACCACGAGCAACAAGGAGCTACTCGTCGTCCTGAACGGGCAACACTTTGCTCCATACCCGCAAAGTACCCAGTCCACCACCATCTACATGGACCACAACCATCTTCATTTCCTACAGACAGCCCAACTCAACCATCGACTACTTCTATAATGGGCTTGCCAACTACATCATTTCAGCCTGGAGATTGCTACACCCAGGAGTCTGACTACATCATATCAGACGCCCTCTCCAGAGTGCATGAGGTAGAGGCAGCTCCACCTCCCACTCTACCTCCAGTGAACGTGACTCAACCAGAACCGCAGGCTTTGGGGGAGAGTTGTGACAATAATCTCTTCCCAGAGATTGAGCCTGCTATCTCCTTACTTCATCACGTTCTCAACAATATGCAAGATACGTTTTATAGTGGCTTAACGTATATATCAAGACAGCCACACGCACCTGCAACTCCCTCCTCCCCCCCTCTCCAGCACCTGCTGCACACCTGGTCGACCGGTCAACTACTACTCCCAGCCAAACTAGCGACTTGCGGCCGTTCTGCGTTCTCATTGGCCGCTACCCAACACACCACCCCGCTCCACTCCAATCACATTTCATCGCCAGTCATTGTTGGAGTCCCTTGCAGCTTTCTCAGCCAGAATATATCTCGTGCTCCTCCTGTGAACACCTAAATTTGACCCACCTCGTGTGATCAAATAAGAGGTTTATAGCTAGCGCATATATTCCCAGCACTATTTACTTTGTTAACGTAACCAGTTCCCCCCTTTTCAATTCATTATATCTTTTATGTATATTTCTTTTACATG
Organism: Procambarus virginalis; assembly: GCA_020271785.1. NCBI lineage: Eukaryota > Metazoa > Arthropoda > Malacostraca > Decapoda > Cambaridae > Procambarus > Procambarus virginalis. The sequence goes on from WNGS01159964.1 coordinate 22,752, forward strand.
CCAAGGAATTGACTTTATTTCATTTTGTTTTCTAGATTCATTAAAGTAATTTTTATATTTTGTGTTTTCGTGTATCTTGCCTTACCACAGATTATCAGACAAGCAGTCACTCTTTTTTTTTCCTTTTTTTATATAAATTAACTGTATGTGGCCCAGCATTGACACCTGCTATTTGGAAGACTGCCGACCACCATTTCCAACACGTTACCGTCACAATATATATATGCGAACAAGCCTGAATGGTTCCCAGGACTATATGCAACTGAAAACGCGACACCCCAGAAGTGACTCGAACCCATAATGCCAGGAGCAACGCCATGGGAAGGAAAAGGGACGCCTTAATCCGCTGGACCATCGCGACCGGACATAAGGAAGTGATAGCCCAAGCTATTTGAACCACTACCCCGCCGGCACTCGGATGGTAATCATTCAGGCTTGTTTGCATTTGTGTTCCTCACGTGTTGCCCCTCAAAAAATGAGGTGATTTGATAAAAAGCTATGCCCAAGATTACCATCCGAGTGCCGGCGGGGAAGTGGTTCAAGTAGCTTCGGCTATCACTTCCTTATGTCCGGTCGTGATTGTCAAGCGGATTAAGGCATCCCTGTACATACTAGTTGCGTTGCTCCTGGCAGTATGGGTTCGAGCCACTTCTGGGGGGTGTGAGTTTTCAGTTATATATATATATATATATATATATATATATATATATATATATATATATATATATATATATATATATATATATATATATATATATATAGATATATATATATTAGAATATTTTGGTAGCAGTTTTTCTTGTAGACATATGTTATTAAATGTGACCAAAAAAGTAAGATTAATAATTCTAACACAAATTATCTCAATATTTCTTATGTTTCTTTTCACTGTCGATGGTAATTGAAAAATCATTCTCCAAAATTCATTTTTTATTTTTAGTCTGACTCGACACTTGAACGCGTTTCATAATAACTTATTACATTTTCAAAGACTTTAGTTTACACACACAAACAACTATAACCTGCAAACACTAAACAGAGTTTTACTATACTATCATTTAAACAGTTTTTATCATATATACCCACATTTGGGTGAGTTGATATGTTAAACAGTTTTGGATGAGGTGAACAAAACTTTCAACACAAGACAGAACACGGTGCATTGGGTAAAATTGGATAAATTAAAGGGAAGAATGGAAGTACTGCAAAGGGCCTATTGGCCCATATTTCTTGATGCTTCTATATTGGTACGGAGTCTTGAAGTAGGTAGAATATAGTTGTGCATTATTTGGCTGTTGATTGCTGGTGTTGACTTCTTGATGTGTAGTACCTAGCAGATATCAAGCCGCCTGCTATCGCTGTATCTATCGATGATTTCTGTGTTGTTTGTTAAGACTTCTCTGGTGATGGTCAGGTTGTGGGAAGAGATTATATATTCCTTAATGGAGCCCTGTTGCTTATGCATCGTTAATCGCCTGGAAAGAGATGTTGTTGTCTTGCCTATATACTGAGTTCTTTGAGGCTTACAGTCCCCAAGTGGGCATTTGAAGGCATAGACAACGTTGGTCTCTTTTAAAGCGTTCTGCTTTGTGTCTGGAGAGTTCCTCATGAGTAGGTTGGCCGTTTTTTGGTTTTATAGTAAATCGTCAATTGTATCTTTTGATTTTTGTCTGTAGGGATAACGTTCCTATTAACAATATCTTTCAGGACCCTTTCCTCCGTTTTATGAGCTTTGGAAAAGAAGTTCCTGTAAAATAGTCTAATTAGGGGGGTACAGGTGTTGTATGAGTTGTCTCTTCAGAGGTTGCATGGCGTTTCACCTTCCGTCTTATGATGTCTTCTACGAAACCATTGGAGAAGCCGTTGTTGACTAGGACCTGCCTTACTCTACAGAGTTCTTCATCGACTTGCTTCCATCCTGAGCTGTGGCTGAGAGCACGGTCAACATAAGCGTTAACAACACTCCTCTTGTACCTGTCTGGGCAGTCATTGGCTGTTGATTGCTGGTGTTGACGTTTTGATGTGTAGTGCCTCTCTGATGTGAACTCTGCAGCTATCGCTGATTTGTGTGTTGCTTGTTAAGATTTCTCTGGTGATGGCCTGGTTGTGAGAAGAGATTATATGTTTCTTGATGAAACCTTGTTGTTCGTGTTTTGTTAATCGTCTAGAAAAAGTTCCTTGGGGCTTACAGTCCCAAAGAGGGTATGTGAAGGCATAGACGACGTTGGTTTCCTTCAATGCGTTCTGTTTGGTGTCTGGGGAGTTTTTCATGAGTAGGTTGGCCGTTTTTTTGTTTTTGTAGTAAATTGACAATTGTATTTTCTGATTTTTGTCTGTAGAGATAACGTTCTTATCAATAATACCTTTCAGGACCTTTCCTCCGTTTTATGAGCCGTCAAAAAGAAGTTCCTGTAAAACAGTTTAATAGGGATTACAAGTGTTGTGCTAGTTAACTCTTCAGAGGTAGCATTGCGTTTCACCTTTCTTTTTATGACGTCTTCAATATAACTGTTAGAGAGGCCATTGTTGACTAGGAGCTGCCTTACCCTACAGAGTTCTTAATCGACTTGCTTCTATTCTGAGCTGTGACTGATAGCCCAGTCGACGTAAGCGTTGACAACACTCCTCTAGTTCCTGTCTGGGCAGTCACTGTTGGCATTAAGGCACATTCCAATGTTTGTTTCCTTAGTGTAGGCTGCAGTGTGGAAGCCTCCATTCCTTTCCGTGACTGTTACATCTAGAAAGGGCAGCTTCCCATTATTCTCCATCTCGTAAGTGAAACTTTACACAAAATTCTGCTCGAATGCCTCCTTCAGCTGCTGCAGACGTCTGACATCAGGAACATGCATAAAAATGTCGTCAACACGCCAGCAGTATATGGCGGGTTTCAAGTCCATGTCGACTAAGACTTTTTTCTCGATGGTACCCATGTAGAAGTTCGCCAACAGGACACCTAGGGGAGAACCCATGGCGACCCCATCTACTTGCTTATACATGAGCCCATCTGGACTCAAGAAGGGTGCCTTTTTAGTGCAGGATTGGAGTAGCTTTCTTAGAATGTTTTCTGATATGTCAAGAGGAGTGCAAGCCGAATCATGATACAATCAGTCCATTGTCATCCAGATTATTTCATCCACAGAAACAATGGTAAACAGCGACCCTACATCAAACGATGCTCTTATCACCATGGCCCGTGCTCCCCGCAGAAAGTTAACAAATTCCTTTGGAGACTTCAGGCTGAAAGCACAAGGTACATAAGGAGTCAGCAAACAGTTGAGTTGCTTAGCTAGTCTGAATGTGGGTGTGGGTATTTGGCTGATTGGCCGAAGTGGGTTTCCAGGCTTGTGTGTCTTGACATTTCCATACGTGTATCCAGGTTTGTATTCCCCAATAATCTTTGGCAGGTGGAGTCCGGATTTCTTGGCGTTCACAGTTTCAATCAATCTGTTTACCTTCGTTTTCAATTCGGCTGTAGTGCCCTATGTTACCCTTTGGAATTTAGTTTTGTCAGAGAGTATGAGGTTCGTCTTTTTCGTCTTTTTTAAGACAATATTCGTCTTTTTTTTAAGAAAAACGTATATTGGCGATTTGTCACCTCTCCTGACAACTATCCTTATTCTCACGAAGGCTCTTAGCTGCCGTTTTGAGCTCGAGGGACAGTATGGTGCTTCTGTAGTTACCTCGAGTCTTTCCTTCTTCTGCAATAAGTTCCGCTTGCAAGGTGTCTTTAGTGGTAACCTTCTTTTGTATCTCGAGGTCAAATATGTCGTCCAATAGGATCTCAAACTCCACTTTCCGGGCCATCTCACTTTTTCTGGACATAACGCAACAGTTTATACCCAGATTTAAGAGTGATTTGGTCCTCAGTGAGGTTCATTCCAGCAAGGTTTAAGAAGCCATCTCTGGGTCGTGGAATCGCCATAGGTCCTCCAAATAATGCTGTCAGCTTCTTGATGATCCTGGTTTCAGTGCTGAGGCGATGTCGATCTGTGAGGATGTCAAGGTGTTGGTCGATTCGAATATGGAGGTCGTCGTCGATGTTGGTGTTTCTCCATTGGTCTGTAGCATGAAGTAGTTGCGCTTTGCTATCGTTGCCAGTTGCTGTGAAGCATCTGTTCTGGCTAGGGTTCGAGTCTTCTGGTGGGAAAGTGTTCTAAACTTGTTTAACTTCACTTGCGAGTTTAGGCAAGTGAAGTTAACGTGATGAAAAAAGGGACTTGATGAAAAAACGTGAGTAGCCTCTCACTAGCTCTGGTACCCTTGGGAGGTGGGGATATTTCGGGGGTTAAAATACCCCAAAATTTCCATCTCTTTTAAAGGTCTGAGTCTGGTGTAGTGGGTTAAAGGCGTACCAGCTATGCCAGTTGCTGTGAAGCATCTGTGCTGGCTAGGGTTCGAGTCTCCTGGTGGGAAAGTGTTCTAAAGTTATATATATATATATAATATATATATGTCACAATCTCATTTACATACACAATTATACTCACAAACTAGCATAAACCTATATAAAATGTGACGGGAAAGTGTAGGAGTGAAGATGTTCGGCAGTCCTCCTAATGGCTGGTGTCCATGCCTATCACATTTACAAAAAAAAAGAGACTGCTTGCCTGTTGTCTGTGGTAAAGTAAGGGAAGACACGCAAAACACATAGTATGAACAATGAAGCTTTAATTAACTGGAAAGTATATTAATAACAAAGACAATCCCTTGGCTATGTACAGTGCAAATAAACAAGTAAAAAAATATAACATAAAAATGAAGAACAGGGATAAATTACTCTAGGAATAATATAAAGACAAAAATGCAATAAAGGTGCTGAGAATATGGGCGCTAGCTGAGAACCTCCACCAATAAACAGGACGTGTATCAGTTGGTTGTTCACAGCTTGAGAGCACAAGGATATTCTGACGTCAATGGCTGGATCAAGCCCAGACATGGACTCAGGTAGAGGGCGCTGAGGTGCAGAGGTGCAGGTGTGCAGTCGGCTGATCACCAATCAGAAGCAGGCAGGCTGGGAATGGTAGTTTGCTGGTTGACGACGGGCGAGGGCGAGCCGGCATGAAGGGAGTGTGGAGTTGGGGGTACGTTTTGCCTCCTGGTCAAAACGTTTTGTGCTACTGGTAGACGTATCTTGAAGGTAGCATCTTATTCTTGTATATATGTAAGTAACTTTATATAGGGAAGAGCAGGCTCAATCTCTCTTGAAAGAGATTATCGTCACAAAATTCATACAACTCTGACAAAACACACTCTCACTCAAACTTTCAAACACGCATACACATAAAGTTATATTTATAAACACGAATATGCACATACAAACTCCTTCGTATACATGTTTGTATGTGAAAATTCGTGTTTATCAATGTAACTGTATATGTATTTGAAAGTTTGTGTAAGCATGTATATGTTTTGCCCATGTTGTATGAATTTATATATATATATACAATATGGACCTCGGTCTGGTCAAGAACCGGGCCGCGAGGACGCTAAGCCCCGAAATCATCTCAAGATAACCTCAAGAAGGGTGGTGGATGTATGGTGAGGTGGTGGAAGTGTGGGCAGGACGGTGGAAATTTGGGCAGGGTGGTGGAAGTGTGGGAAGGTGGTGGAAGTGTTGGCAGGGTGGTGGAAGTGTGCTCAGGGTGGTGGAAGCGCTGGCATGGTGGTGGAAGTGCTGGCAGGGAGGTGGAAGTGTGCTCAGGGTGGTGGAAGTGTGGGCAGGGTGGAAAAGTGTGAGCAGGGTGGTGAAAGTGTGGGCAGGGTGGTGGAAGTGGCGCCGGATGGTGGATGTGGTGGGGGGGGTTCGAAGTGTGGGCAGGGTGCAGGAAGTGTCGGCAGGGTGATGGAAGTGTTGGCAGGGTCGTGGAAGTGTGGGCAGGGTGATGGAAGTGTGGGCAGGGTGGTGGAAGTGTGGGCAGGGTGATGGAAGTGTTGGCAGGGTGGTGGAAGTGTCGGCAGTGTGATGGAAGTGTTGGCAGGGTGGTGGAAGTGTGGGCAGGGTGGTGGAAGTGTTGGCAGGGTGGTGGAAGTGTTGGCAGGGTGGTGGAAGTGTTGGCAGGGTGGTGGAAGTGTTGGCAGGGTGGTGGAAGTGTTGGCAGGGTGGTGGAAGTGTGAGCAGGGTGGTGGAAGTGTGCTCATGGTGGTGGAAGTGTGGGCAGGGTGGAAAAGTGTGGGTAGGGTGGTGGAAGTGTGCTCAGGGTGGTGGAAGTGCGGGCAGGCTGGTGGAAGTGTGAGCATGGTGGAAAAAGTGTGGGTAGGGTGGTGGAAGTGTGGGAAGGTGGTGGAAGTGTTGGCAGGGTGGTGGAAGTGTTGGCAGGATAGTGGAAGTGTTGGCAGGATGGTGGAAGTGATGGCAGGATGGTGGAAGTGGGGACAGGGTGGTGGAAGTGGGGACAGGGTGGTGGAAGTGTGCTCAGGGTGGTGGAAGTGCTGGCAGGGTGGTGGAAGTGTGGGCTGGGTGGTGGAAGTGTGGGCAGGGTGGTGGAAGTGTCGGCAGGGTGGTGGAAGTGTGGGCTGGGTGGTGGAAGTGTGGGCAGGGTGGTGGAAGTGTTGGCAGGGTGGTGGAAGTGTGGGCAGGGTGGTGGAAGTGTCGGCAGGGTGGTGGAAGTCGGCAGGGTGGTGGAAGTGTCGGCAGGGTGGTGGAAGTGTGGGCTGGGTGGTGGAAGTGTCGGCAGGGTGGTGGAAGTCGGCAGGGTGGTGGAAGTGTGGGCTGGGTGTGGAAGTGTCGGCAGTGTACTGGTTCTGCAAAAAGGATAATATTATTGTCATGAAGATGATCGTAATTCTTGATAAAATCCCTGCAGGGCACAGGGAATCACTTCTAACTGCCTGCACGATCTCCAATGTTTTCAAACAAATTGCAAGGACACCCAGACAGAATCAGAATTGGAGCTACATGTTGACCAGACCACACACTAGAAGGTGAAGAGACGACGACGTTTCGGTCCGTCCTGGACCATTCTCAAGTCGATTGTGATGAGGGAGTAGAGACGGGCAATAAATAGGCAAGAGAAGGAGCAAAGTAAGGTGTAGTAGAGGGGATAGTAATAATAATAAGAGCTGCAGAAGGCCTATTGGCCCATACGAGGCAGCTCCTATTATAACCACCGAATGAGAAGGAGATAGGAAAAAGAAGAGGATAGCAAGGAAGCGTAGGAGAAGAGATAAAGGAAAGGAAAGAGAAAGAAAGAAAATAGGAGGGGTAGGCTTAGGTTAGGTCACGTTTGTTAGAAAGATTAGAGCATTTGAGTATATACTGTGAAAGGGAAGAGTCCACAGCAACAAAGCCAGGACTCAAATTCATGTTGGGTACATTGTGTATTAGAGCCGATTCCACAAACGGCGTCTGTGTAGAGTAGAGGCAGGAAAGATTATTTTGGAGGAAGACCAATCAATGGGATGATTAGAATCCCTCACATGGCAGAAGAGAGCATTTTTAGTGTCTTCAGACTTAACACTTCTCTTGTGTTCTTTAAGTCTGTCAAGAACACAAGAGAAGTGTTAAGTATATCATCATCATATCATCATCAGAATAGACAACATAGAGGACACGGCTAACCTCCAATCAGATGTAAATCAGGTTTTACAATGGGCTACAGAAAATAATATGGTGTTTAACGAGGATAAGTTTCAGCTCATGCGCTACGGAAAAAAATGAAAATATAAAAACGGAAACCACGTACGGAAGACCTTACCTTAAAAGAACACAATAAAGTATCCGTCACAACTGCAAGAAAAATGACAGGTTGGATAACAAGAACTTTTCACACTAGAGATGCTATACTAATGATGATACTTTTCAAGACGCTAGTACTCTCTAGAGTGGAGTACTGCTGCACAATGACAGCCCCTTTGAAAGCTGGAGAAATTCCTGACCTGGAGAGCGTGCAGAGATCCTTCGCTGCTAGAATCCACTCAGTAAAACATCTAAACTATTGGGACTGACTAAAGAGCCTAAATCTGTATTCTCTTGAACGCAGGCAGGAGAGATACATAATAATTTACACATAGAAAAATAGTAGAGGGGCTGGTCCCAAACCTGCACACAGAAATAACACCACATGAGACCAGAAGGCATGGCAGGATGAGCAGAATACCCCCGTTGAAAAACAGAGGTGCAACTGGTACTCTGAGAGAGAACTCTATCAACATTAGAGGCCCGAGACTGTTCAACACGCTTCCACTACACATAAGGAGCATAACGGACCGACCACTCACAGTGTTCAAGAGAGAACTTGACAAACGCCTCCAAAGGATACGTGATCAACCAGGCTGTGACCCATACGTCAGGATGCGAGCATCCGCGTCCAACATCTGGTTGACCAATCCAGCAACGAGAAGGCCTGGCCGACGACCGGGCAGCGGGGTCGCTGAGCCCCGAAATCACCTCAAGGTAAGATACTGGAAGTGTGGGCAAGGTGGTGAAAGTGTGGACATGATCGTGGAAGTGTTGGCAGGGTAATCTTGAGGTTCTCTTGAGATGATTTCGGGGCTTAGTGTCCCCGCGGCCTGGTCCTCAACCAGGCCTCCACCCCCAGGAAGCAGCCCGTGACAGCTGACTAACTCCCAGGTACTATTTACTGCTAGGTAACAGGTGTATCATAGTGAAAGAAACTCGCCCCATTGCTTCTCGCCGGCGCCCGGGATCGAACCCGGGACCACAGGATCACGCGTCCAGTGTTCTGTCTGCTCAGCCAACGGCTCCCGGTTACTGAAGATAACTGAAGTGTGCTCAGGGTGGTGGAAGTGTGCTCAGGGTGGTGGAAGTGTGGACAGGGTGGTGGAAGTGTGGGCAGGGTGGTGGAAGTGTGCTCAGGGTGGTGGAAGTGTTGGCAGGGTGGTCAAAGTGTGGGCAGGGTGGTGGAAGTGTGGACAGGGTGGTGGAAGTGTGGGCAGGGTGGTGGAAGTGTGGACAGGGTAGGTGGGTGGGTGGTGGAAGTGTTGGCGGGGTGGTGGAAGTGTGGGCAGGGTGGTGGAAGTGTGGGCAGGGTGGGGAAGTGTGGGCAGGGTGGTGGAAGTGTGGGCACGGTGGTGGGAGTGTGGGCAGGGTGGTGGAAG
>WNGS01159964.1:52683-76041 GCA_020271785.1 Procambarus virginalis
GGGTCCACAGACACTGGACCCGGCACGTCAGCACCAGTGGGGCGCACCGCACCCACAACGCCATCATCACCGGCAGGTTCAGGGAGGGGGGTTCAACCCGCAGGATCATCTCCCGGTCCACTAGGCCATGTAGAGGCGGGAAATCCTCTTCTCGGAAGACACTGACCAACCGCACGGTGCCATTACGGCAACCAGCAGCCTGGTGTCCAGCCATACCACACCGAAAACATGTGCGCTCCTGTCCCGCATAAAAGCACTGCACCTTGAACCCCAGCAGCACCATCGACGACGGGGTCGCCTTCCTCAGCTTCATGGTGACCGTGCAGGTACCAATCTGGACGCCACGGAGACGGCCAGACGTCAGCACGTTCACCCGACAGGCGAGAACACTACCATATCCCCCAAAGAACCGGCAGAGCAGGCTGTCTGGGAACTCAAACGGCAGCCCCCGTACCACCACAAACGTCACTGGAACGCACAAGTCCGTTACAGAAACCGTATCCGCCGCGCCAGGCAAAGGTACAGTACGCCCATCAAACTTGACGACCACATCCCGATACACCACAGCGTCAGTCAGCTTTTTTTTTCTTTTTTGAGATATATACAAGCGTTGTTACATTCTTGTACGAGCTTAACCAAGGCCCGATGTTCCCCAGCCAGCTGCACACCACACACATCTGCAGGGTTGATACCCAGCACGTCCAGGAGAGCAACTTCCAACAATGAGTAGTTTACCAGACCAGAGAAGGTCAGCTCAACCGTATCCACACGCTTTACAGGCGGCAAGGGCAACGCCATCTCGCCGGCCCGCCAGGCCAGAGCCCGCAAAAAAACGGCAACACCTGTGTGCACGCCAAGCGTCCAGGTAAGACTGAGTAGCGAATGTAAACAGAACCGCTCCGCATGGCTGCCAAACAGCCATTCACGAATGTTCGTCCACATACCCTTATACCTCCATGAGGACAGCGTGCACACCCGCTCACTGACGACCGCGCCAAACTGCTGGAAGTAACGCCGGAGTAGATCTTCGGGAAACTCCAAGGGCGCCCCATGCACACTCACGTAGGTCAGGGCACCACTACGGTCTGTAACGGTCACAGAGCCGGCACCATCCGGCAGCGACAAGGAACGCCCCTCGTAATGGCGGAGGAATGCACGGTACACCTCCCCCGCCAATTTGATAATAACCCGGTGAGCATTTACCAGCTCTACTCCATAGACGTCGTCGACCGGGACATGGAGCATGTCACACATGACAAGCTCAACTGGAGGATAGCCAACACGGCCCGTAAACTCCAGTCCCACGGAGTTTACTCTCATCACAGGAGGGAGAATGCCTCCCATCGCAAGCGTGCGACGTCAACACCAGCCAAGCAGTAACTGCAGGGAGGGTGGGGACGCCCACACCCCCTGGCGACGAAAACGGCAAACACCCCAAACTACCAGATGCCAGGCAACACGTCTGTACCTCACGGCAGCTCCAGGTGCACTCATATTTAGGCTAGTTGTCGTTAAGCTAAGTTGTCGCATTATTGCATTAATTACCATCAAAATCCAGTACGTTCTATCGCTATTCTTATTCTGTATTTTATCGGAACATAAATTGCATAGATATCTGCAGATTTCTGCAGTGATAGTCATATTCTTTAGGAAGATTTCCGTAATTTAGGATGTACTTATAATGGCTTAAGTAGTAGATTTCTACAATGTAATTGCTTTCCAGTTCCCGGGTCCACGTCAACCGAGGTCTTAGGCTTCCCCACCTACACGTGCAACAATTTGCCTGATGCAACACGTCGTTAGTGGAGCGTGGCAACCGATTTCACCTCTCTAGATTTACACCTAAGCTGATAATGTTTATTTGTAGAAATATGCATGTAGTAACATTAATGACCTCCTAGTGAGATCAATTATACTAACCCATTAATTTACCATATACAATTTCATATTATTGTAGTACTGTATATTGAAGTACATTTACTTTCAATTAATTATTATATAATCAATTTCATTTACATTCACATTATGATTACTCTGGTGAAGAACCAGTGCCAGAATAATGCTAGGGATGTATTAATCTTTTCGCATGTAACCCGCCAATTTGGGTGAGTGAATTTGACTCATAATACAGTCCCTTTAATATTCAATGTAATATTAATTTAAACATTCATAGGACACTAGTTCATGGAGTAAAATATTTAACCCTTGTTTTTCCACTTTTTCTCAAAAAGTGGTGGTCCTTCGTAGCTATCGAAAATTAGTACTAATTTATATGAGTCAAGCTTTCCCACACAAATTTTGGTCCACCGAACCGGATGTACCATTAATCATCTATGGTCCAGTATATTCACCTAAATTACTGTCCTCATATAATTAATCATTTACTAACTCCAACTAGTGTGTTAACATTATTAGGCTATACATAGATATTTCCTTTATGGCTGTCAGCCGACTGTCCATATTCTCGCCTAAACCACATTATTTGGAAGTATTGTCAGGTGTTAAACATTATTTACGGCCGTAGAATACTTGCCAAACACAATTAATAATGTTGTGTTCATTAAATTTCTCATGCACGTATTTTCTTACAAGTGTTTATATTATATAAAATTACAAAAATCTAAAAAAACCTAGCACTATTTTACACATTATTGCATCACATTTATTGTAGTTATGCCAACCCAACAGAAGTAGGATATTCTAGACTGCCACGGTACTAAGATTTGTACAAATTCAGTCTACACCATTAGCTGCATTAATAGGTAGAATTATTACCTAACTAGTACTGTTAGACAGTGCTGGTGTATTATTATTTATGTAGTGCTGACCCTAATTAGGGTGGGATTTATAAACCATTTATTGTGTAATTATATTTCATTACATATTTATATGTTCAACTTTGAGTGTTACTCAAAGTGTCACTACCCATCCAAAGCTGATCTGGAGGAACTAGCCTAGGAACTCCTGTAGAGACACCAAAGTACTACTCAAATATTAGTTACTTATTATTAGGTAAGTAGCTAACCTCTAAACGAGGTAAATTACAATCAGCCTTACCAAGAAAATATTAGGCTATTAATAACCATACCTGCTCTACACCTAAGAGCAAGTACCATAGCTTTCCAAGTAGCTATATAAGCTCTATAAAGCTTCAACCCATAGTCAATATGACTACACTAGAAAAAAAACTAAAATAAGGCTGAAAGGCCTACAGTGTCACTTGACAAAGTTTATCAACCAATGTGACAGCTGGGTGGAAACAGACCCGGTTGATCTCATATCGCTGGAAATCTCAGCAGAGATAGCTAACCAGCAATTTAAGCAAATACAATAAATTATTGTACTGTACATCAGCACAGTCCGCCTTTCAGTGTGCGCGAAAGTGTTAATTAACACTTTCACTTAACAAGTGTTAATTAACACTTTCACTTAACAAGTGTTAATTAACACTTTCACTTAACAAGTGTTAATTAACACTTTCACTTAACAAGTGTTAATTATTAACACTTTCGCGCGCGCGGCACTCATTAAAAAAAGAGCTCATTGTGCACGCAGCGTTTTGGGCCCCTTGAGCGTAAACACAAAAAGTGTATAATCTTTTCAATCTCCTGACATCAATTCTCGAGCTACGTTCTTCATTTTGGTATCAATGTGTTGGCAATAAAATTCTATACATGATCATATGCATAAAACGTCACCATGTCATTTGCTATCCCAACACGAAATAAATAAACACGAAGATCACTCGCCGTGACGCCCAAACAGCAAGTAAATGTGCATAGTCTTTCGTTTGTTGTCAGCTTCACAGTAATCCTACAGCGTTAATTTTTATATCACTGAACTCGCAATAAAATTCCCAACCCAGACATATGCCTATAAATGTATAATTATTGTCGGGGGTGACTCGCACGCGCTTTGAAAGTTTATACTTATTTCACTGTCCTGGCAATAATTCTCGAGCTACGTATTTCATTTTTTAGCAATGTGTTCGCAATAGACAGTTCTATAAGAACATGGGTAGAAGTGGTCAACAGAGCGTCAAATAAATTTGCGGCGAATAAAATCTTACGCCTGTTCGTACCCGTGAACGTAAAAAGTTTTTACTTTGTTCATGTTTTTCAAGTTTATACTTGTTTCACGCCGTTTTTTTTGTTGTATAGTGTTTGGAATAAAATTCCCTACACAGACATATGCCTATCAAATACAATTCTTGGGAAGCCACACCTGTAGAGACGGCCGAAAACACCCACCTGGAACCCGCTCGGGACACTTAAACTCACACCCGCAACACCCGGTTTATCATGGTTTGCAGGGGCAGGTTTATCATGGTGAGCAGTGGTGTGCTCGGATTAACATGGTGAGCAGTGGTATGTTCGTATTAACATGGTGAGCAGTGGTATGCTCGGATTAACATAGTGAGCATTGGTGTGCTCGGATTAACAGTGAGCATTGGTATGCTCAGATTAACATAGTGAGCATTGGTGTGCTCGGATTAACAGTGAGCAGTGGTATGCTCGGATTAACATAGTGCGCAGTGGTGTGCTCGGATTAACATAGTGAGCATTGGTGTGCTCGGATTAACATAGTGAGCATTGGTGTGCTCGGATTAACAGTGAGCAGTGGTATGCTCGGATTAACATAGTGAGCAGTGGTATGGTCGGATTAACATGGTGAGCAGCGGTATGCTTGGTTCAACATGGTGAGCAGTGGTATGCTCGGGTTAACATTGTGAGAAGTGGTGTGCTTGGTTCAAATAGTGCTGTATCCTTCTTGAGCGATAACTGAGTACAGAATCTGTTGAAGGTTCAAGGGTGAGCAAGTTGAATCAGCTCGTTAAGCATGTTAGGTTACAATGCTTGAGATTGAATGTTAATACATTAAATTATGGAAAACCTAAGGTTGCTGGAAATTTAATTATGACTGTCACTAAACATGTTTAGAAAATAATTTGTAACGTTTATCCCAACCTAAACGTTTCACGGTTCATTAGTTCTCTGTAGGTTCACTTACATATTGATAAGTTTTTACATATTGGTCGAATTTTCTTATAAAATTAGTATATTTCGAAGTAAAGCTATTTTTTCAACTTCTACAGGCAGCACCGACATTGTAGTAAACAAATATGTTACATTTGTTGTTTACCTACGTAATTCTAACAAATACTGTGAAGCTTACCTACGTAATTCTAACAAATACTGTGAAGCTGTCCTTGTTGCTCGGAAGATGCGCTGACAATTATTGTATATATTTACTGAATTTACCCAAGGGTCACTAACTATCTAGTGGCCTCGACGAGGACAGAAAGCCGGAGGTTTGTTAAAGGGCCCGCCAATTGTCTTAATGATATTTTTTAGCTGGAATTTGGCCTTTACGGCTTTAGCGGGTAGGCCGTTCCATGGGTTTATAACCCTCTTGGTGGAAAAAACATCTGTTTTCACTCCTACTTGAGAGAACATACTCTCCAACTCTATATCTGAGATTGCCCTGTTATCAGTGACTTCATACCAAATGGTATGAGGTACTTTGAGCTCTGCAATTACTTCATACACTCAGGAATGTTGGAAGATATTCTTGTGCTGCACCCAGATTTTGCCAGTGGAGGCTAATAGATCAGCCTTAAGTATTTTGTTCTCTCCTGATTCCATGTATGACTGGCCATCCTGTGAGGTGAGGATGTTGGATGAGCTTGTAGCTGGTTTTTGATCTACACTGTGTGGTCCTTCATACAGAATAGGGAAGCAGCACATTGCTGTGTATACCTAAACATGTTAAAAATACATTGTTTGAGAGGAGTCTTGTAGAAACTGGTAAGAGTAATAATAATATAATGTTTCCATGATTTAGTGCTTACCTCTTGTGAAAATCGAGAAAAGTTGTTTAGTCAGAGTCGATTTGTTTTTTGTATTGAGGCTGGTATTTTCTACCTTGATTCCCTACATTATGTCTAACCATCCTGTGAGATGGGAATATTAGATAAACTTATAGCTAGTTTTTAATCTACACTGTGTAATATTCCATATAGAATAGGGTAGCAGCATATTGCTGTGTATACCTAATCTTAATAAAAAAAAACAGTAATAAAGATTTTAAATTATAGTTTGTATTATTACAAGTACTGTATTATTCTTATTAAATCATGTTAACCATGGATCATTAAGATCTCATGTTGATATGTAATAGTCATATTTCTTTTGAACTGCTAATCCATGCTAATCATTTTTTAATCATTCATTAAATTGTGCATTATATCTCAATTTTTCACTTCCTTGGATATACTGTACAGTACAAAAAGATAGGATAAAAATAAACCAGTAATATCTCTTTCATTATATTTTGTATTTAAATAACTGCATCTATATTTTTACAGCTGACAGGATTTGTTTTACCATACAGGTACATTATTTGTTAGAAAAAATTTGCTTTATTGTTACACATATTGGTGCTACATAGCCTTCCCATCTTGGTTCCTTCTTTTAATACTTACTTACTGATTAACAAATAAATAATAATAAATAAATTTTATTCAGGAAAAGTACATACAGTTGATTCACAAACATTATGTTGGATTTATAGACAGGGCTAGTACATACAATACCTAAAGCCACTAATACTCAGCATTTCGGGCAAGGTGTGGGGGGAAAAACACATAGACTAAAACTTAATAGTAATCGGGATTAGGTATAAATTGTGTTGAAAGAAGGAATAAAAAATAGAAAGGGGGGGGGGGGTAAGATAGCACAAATCATTAATTGTACACGTTGGCGAATAGCATTGTTTAAAAAATAGCAAGACATGGGTTGACATTTAGGGGGTAAGTTAGGTTGCATGGAGTTTACTAGGTAGCACTTGGTTTTACTCTTAAACTGGTTGAGAGAGGTACAGCCTTTGACATGATCCGGGAGGTCATTCCATATTCTGGGTCCCTTGATTTGTAGAGCACTTCTAGTTTGGTTACACACAGCCAAATTGTGTAACAGGAAGAGGTCTTGGACACAAATTTGTTCCATGCTAAATGTAGAGGAATCAGCTGAGTATTCCTCAAATAAAATAAGCTGCCTCAGCTTGTATGGTAAATAAAATAAGCATTTCTCAAATAAGTAGCTGCCTCACCTCACTGGCTTACTGCTACATAGCCTTCCCGGCATGGTGCCTTCTTTTGATAATTACTTGTTCCACACCCAAGTTGTGTAACAGGAAGAGGTCTTGGACCCCTACTTCCCTCTCTCTTTTTTTAATAGTCCATATAGTCATAATTATAGCTTTAAGTATTCAATGAATAAAGTTTTTGACATTTTTATCCTTCTCCTTACCTAACATCATTTGTGCAGCATATTTTTATTTTATGTTTCACCCAGATTTAATTTCAAAATAAAACCAAACTAAATAAATTAGAAATGGGTATGTATAGCTATGGTACACCCTTACTACAAGGTGAACAGGAGCTTTTGGTGATAGTAAATGATCCCATCAGGCTTCTGATTTACCTCCTGTTCTTTCTTCTGCAGAAGGTTCTCCGCAGTGGGGGGTGGTCGCTCCTACGGACGTAGGTGGTGTGGGTGCTGGTGGGGGCCGTGACCTCGTGCTGGTGCTGAAGAAGGATGCTCGGCATGGGGGGGTCCATGCAGGTGACACGTCTGGTGTTTGCCGCGGGGCTCTTTGGGGCTGCCAGGGGGGCCTACCAGTGCGCTGCCCGTTTCCTGGCCCCATGGGGGGAAGCCCCTCTCGATCGTCTTGGCCTCTGGCGTGGCGTATGATGGGAAGCAGAACCCTTTGTCTTTTCACTTTGTTGACCGCGTGCAGCCTGCTCCGTGGTGCCCCTCGCCCATCTGGGTTCCACAGGCTCGGTGTTTTGTTGTGGGTGTCCCGGACTTGATACCTGATCCTCGTACGGCCCATTGTCACCCTGTTCCGGACAACATCATGTTGCTTTGGGAGGAGTATTGTATTCGTTTCCCAGTGGCAGAGTGGCCAGAAAAGTATGAGCAATTTGAGCAGTTTGTGTGATTGCTGTGTGTTTAGTGTGTGAATGGGACCTGTGGTATGTTCTGCTATGTGTTATATTTTTTTGTGCGCCCTTCAGGCCGATGTTATGTTTAGTTTTCTCATGACCCTCTTTATTGTGTTTCTTATATTTTTAACATGCTTTGCGTGTAGCTATACCACTCACTGATGATAATCTGTTCCTTTGATTCTGTTGTGTTATGTGCCCCTCTGGCTATGATGTTTGCCCTATTGTGTTCTGTGCCTGTGCCTTTCCTTTTATTTCTTGCACGGCCAGTGGTAAATTGTGCAATGTTCTTGTTTATTGTTTGTATTGTTATTGTGCCATGTGTGGCCTATGTTTCTGTTTATTGGCTTGTTGTATATTTTTATATATTTATATTTATATTTTTATTTTATATTTTTTTTTTATTTTTTTGTTATTTGTTATCCTTATGCTTTCCTTATGTGTTATGATGTTTGTTAGTTTTGTTTTATGTGTCATTATGTTTTGTGTATTGCTAGCCTGTTTCTGCTATTTTCTCTTGTGTTCTGTTGATGTTTGATGTTTTTGTACTGTGCTGTCGGTTCTTCTGCCCCAACCCGTTCTCACACTTGCTTACTGTCAATATTGGCTTATTTAATAAGTGCATATGTGACATACTAATTGATTGTGAATATTTTAGTTTACCTTGAAAAGCCTCATAGAAAACACCGGCCTCACTTAACCTTCTTAGTATGTTAAGTCAAGCATCTTATTGCTTCTTATTTACAATTATTACTTAACCTATCAACAGTATAGGTTAAGTAATAATTGTAATTAAGAAGTAATAAGATGCTTATCTTAACATACTAAGAAGGTTAGGTGAGGTCGGTGTTTTCTATGAAGCGTTTCAAGGTAAACTAAAATATTCACAATCAATTAGTATGTCACATATGCACTTATTAAATAAGCCAATATTGACCTTAAGCAAGTTCGAGAACGAGTTTTCTGGCTAGTGTTTTTTTGTTTGATTATTTTGTTTCTTCTGTTTTTTTATTGTATTTATTGTCTTATGCTTGCATGTAAAAAAAAAATTAAGCAATTATATCCTAAATTACTGAAATCTTCCTAAAGGATATGACTATCACTGTATAAATCTTATACGGATATCTATGCAATTTATGTTCCAATAAAATACGAAATAAGAATAGAGATTGAACGTACTGGATTTTGACGGTAATTAAACAACCTAACGACAACTAGCCTAAATATAAACATGTGCACCCTCGATCCCTCGTCCTCAGCTGCCGTGATAAGACGTCAACTGTGGGTTGGAGTAATGATTAGTTCCTTGGACTCTGCCGTGATGTGCCAAATGACGTGGCACCGCTCTCGTGGTTGTTGGAGCGAAATTTAAAGACAATTACATATCGAGACGTTTCTCTCTGTTGCACGTTGCTAATGGTGTCCGAGTCGCGTAGTGGCTAGCGACGCTCCCATGTAGGAATGGCGTCTCCTCCTTTCCTGGCTGCGATACGCATGCACAGATCGCTTCAAAGTATTCTCGAGCGTAAATTATTTTTACTTACTTATAATTAATCAGGGAAAGTAAGGAATTGTGACAAGTGTTTATGTCACTAATAAATGTATTAAGGTGCAATATATTTTTACACAATGCAAGTCAGCTTATTAAGACTGCATTAAGAAATTTTATATAAATCTTTTATACTATAATAATTTCCACTGTAGTTGTTAATACACCTAAATGAGCGAGTTCAGTAAGCAATAATATGCTATGTAAATAGTCAACTAAATAAACGATTATCCTTAGTAAAGGCCTGTAATTAACTGAACTCTGTTTAGATGCAACTAAATGTGGAGAGATTCATGTTTAGGCTGTCGTTCCTCACGTCGTCATTCTGACTAGGGAGAATTTGGCAATATGACTATTATAAATCATGATGATGATTAATTTTACAAGTTAGCAATTTTAGTAACTACATGTGGTTAATACAAATGTTGTATAAAAATACAACAGATGTTTGACACTGTTGGTTATTTCCAACATAACCCGGGGGGGGGAAACTTGGGTCGTAGTTCAGGTCTTAGTACTAACGTACACTTGTTTCTCAATCCTGAAGTTATATTCATGGGTTAGTAGGTTAGTGCGCACCTAACGAATGTCCCGAATCTGTAGCACAAATATGACCAAGTCATCATGGGAACGTAAATTAAATGTTGAAAATGTTGAATTCATCAATAATCAAGAACTCTCTAAAGCTTACAGCAGATTCAATGACTGGTGTCGCTGTGACGTGTAATGGTTGAATTACTTAGTCGCTGAACTGATCTGCAAACTCATAAAATGTTCTTAAGAACAGATGGCTATGGTCTGCAATAAGGCAGAAAGAAATACTGTATAAATTGTAATCTACATTATTATACATTAATTGAAGAATATTAATCATTGGGTCATTCAAGATCAAGACTTCGATCCTACAGTAAGGTCACTGTCTAGGGTCGCTGTGACTTGTAACAGTTGAGTTACTAGACAATAACACATGACTGAGCATCATGATCACCCCAAACTCCAATGAGGAAATTTGATTTAATATGCACTGCCGTGCAGTAGTCATTCTGACTAATGGTATAACTAAGTTTCTATCCTAGCTAAATAATTATGAGTACAGATTAGGATGTTACTCAGTTGAAAAAGTAATGTACCTAATACCTACCTAAATAGATGGTTGCATTTTCCCAAACCTACCTAAGTAGAGGGTTAAGTTAATTGTGACAACTTACTATTGGTAGTGTCACTCTAGTTGAATGGTGAGCATTAGATCTGCTCGAGTGTAAATACGTCAGGCTACAGTGCTATTGCCCTCTAGAGACTGAACAAACACGTAGTCTAACTAAATTGTTTATGAGTAGTAGGTCCTACTTGGTTTACCATAGTGAATAATATTAAAATTAATATTATTCATAATATTTATAATATGAATAATATTTATTTGTAATTAATTAATATTAATCAATTAATATTAGTTAAGCATCATTAAGCATCATATTACTTCTTAATTACAATTATTACTTAACCTATACTGTTGATTGGTTAAGTAATAATTGCAAATAAGAAGCAATAAGGTGCTTGTCTTAACATACTAAGAAGGTTAGGTGAGGTCGGTGTTTTCTATGAGGCTTTTCAAGGTAAACTAAAATATTCACAATCAATTAGAATGTCACATATGCACTTATTAAATAAGCCAATATTGACAGTAAGCAAGTGTGAGAACGGGTTGGGGCAGAAGAACCGACAGCACAGTACAAAAACATCAAACATCAACAGAACACAAGAGAAAATAGCAGAAACAGGCTAGCAATACACAAAACATAATGACACATAAAACAAAACTAACAAACATCATAACACATAAGGAAAGCATAAGGATAACAAATAACAAAAAAATAAAAATAAAAATATAAAATAAAAATATAAATATAAATATATAAAAATATACAACAAGCCAAGAAACAGAAACATAAGCCACACATGGCACAATACCAATACAAACAATAAACAAGAACATTGCACAATTTACCACTGGCCGAGCAAGAAATAAAAGGAAAGGCACAGGCACAGAACACAATAGGGCAAACATCATAGCCAGAGGGGCACATAACACAACAGAATCAAAGGAACAGATTATCATCAGTGAGTGGTATAGCTACACGCAAAACATGTTAAAAATATAAGAAACACAATAAAGAGGGTCATGAGAAAACTAAACATAACATCGGCCTGAAGGGCGCACAATAAATATAACACATAGCAGAACATTCCACAGGTTCCATTCACACACTAAACACACAGCAATCACACAAACTACTCAAATTGCTCATACTTTTCTGGCCACTCTGCCACTGGGAAACGAATACAATACTTCTCCCAAAGCAACATGTTGTTGTCCGGAACAGGGTGACAATGGGCCGTACGAGGATCAGGCATCAAGTCCGGCACACCCACAACAAAACACCGAGCCTGTGGAACCCAGATGGACGTGGGGCACCACGGAACAGGCTGCACGGGGTCAACAAAGTGAAAAGACAAAGGGTTCTGCTTCCCATCATACGCCAAGCCAGAGGCCAAGACGATCGAGAAGGGCTTCCCCCCACGGGGCCGGGAAACGGGCAGCGCACTGGTAGCCCCCTTGGCAGCCCCACAGGGCCCCGCGGCAACCACCGGACGTGTCACCTGCATGGACCCCCCATGCCGAGCATCCTTCTTCAGCACCAACACGAGGTCACGGCCCGCACCAGCACCCACACCACCTACGTCCGTAGGAGCGACCACCCCTCACTGCGGAAAACCTTCTGCAGAAGAAAGAACAGTAGGTAAATCAGAAGCACAATCGTTGTCATCAGCAGGCACATGGATGTCAGCAACCACCGTCGACGTAGAGCGCGATGCACCCGAATCCACCACATTGTCGTCCGAAGATCCACCGGCGTCAAAATCCTCCACATCAGCCCAAGAAGTAGAAGAACGCCTGGACCGCTTGGGCACCGGCCGCACATCATCAGAGCTGGAGACGGACCCAGAACCACGGGCTTCACAAGCCATGCGAACCGATGCCCGTCGCAATACAGCAGCAGCCTCAACCGCAGGGGAAACCGGGCCGCACACAACAGGACGCTCCACATCCCCCCCAGCACCCAGCTCAGCCGAGACACCCGGCGAGGGCGCAGGGCCAGTCGCAGCAGCAGAAGACGAGGAAGACGAAGACGTCAATGATGCGCAGAGACCATCTGGAAGACCCACGGGAGCAGCTAGGACAGCGACAGGGGCAGGAAGATCAGCCGACGGCACCGGAACACCCGGAGGAGGGGCCGCACCATCTGGAGGACCGCCAGGCAACGCAGGGGAATCTGTAGCAGCCAACGGGACATCCACATCCTCGCCCACGGAATCCACGTCAACAGGGAGCGGCGGGAAATCCTACTCCCTGAACAAGTTGACAGGAGCAGCAGGGGCCTCAGAGCACCCTGCAGCCTGATGCCCCAGCTGGCCACATCGGAAACAAGTACGGGGCTGCCGGGCATAAAACACCTGGACGTGGTATCCCAGCAGCCGGACAGAAGACGGGATATCCAACCACAGCCACATACTTAAGGTATGGATGTTCGTCCACCGCCCAGCATATTTTCCCGAGGAAAGCGCGTTCACCCGCACACTGACAACTGCACCATACCTCCCGAAGTAGTGCCTTGAGGAGGTCTCCAGGGAACTCCAGGGGCGCACCATGGACACTGACATAAGTCAGGACACCACTGCGGTCCGAGATCACCACAGAGCCAGCAGCGTCCGGCAACGGCAACGTACGCCCCTCGTACCGACGGAGGAAGTCTCAGTACTCCTCCTCCCTCACGAGCTTGACAACCACCCGGTGGGCAGTAACAAGCTCAATACCATAGATAGCCTCCACCGGGATACGAAGCATGTCACACATCACCAACTCAATGGCTGGATATCCAACCTTACATGTGAACTCTAGCCCCACGGAATTTACACGCACAACAGGAGGAAGATGGCCCCCCATGTCAGAACCGCCACGTCAACACGCAACCAGGCAGGCAACAAAACTGGGAGGGCAGAGACGCCCATACCACCTGGCGGCCAAAATGGCAAACGACCCCAATAGCCACGGAGGGTCGGTAAACATCCTCACTCTACGGCTGCCAGCAGTCGACTCTTCCATAATTGCTTAAGTAGTAGATTTCTACAATGTAATTGCTTTCCAGTTCCCGGGTCCACGTCATCCGAGGTGTTAGGCTTCCCCACCTACACGTGCAACAATTTGCCCGATGCAACACGTCGTTAGTGGAGCGTGGCAACCGATTACACCTCTCTAGATTTACAACTAAGCTGATAATGTTTATTTGTAGAAATAACCATGTAGTTATATTAATGACCTCCTAATGAGATCAATTATACTAACCCATTGATTTACCACATACAATTTCATATTATTGAAGTATATTGAAGTACATTTACTTTCAATTAATTATTATATAATCAATTTCATTTACATTCATATTATGATTACTCGGGCGAAGAACCAGTGCCAGAATAACGCTAGGGATGTATTAATCTTTTCGCATGTAACCCGCCAATTTGGGTGAGTGAATTTGACTCATAGTAAAGTCCCTTTAATATTCAATGTAATATTAATTAAAACATCCATAGGACACTAGTTCATGGAGTAAAACATTTAACCATTTGCTCTACCTTTGTTTTCCACTTTTCCTCAAAAAGTGGTGGTCCTTCGTATCTATCGAAAATTAGCACTAATTTATATGATTTATATGAGTCAAGTTTTCCCACAGTGTGGTTCTGTAAATCTCGCCAGTAAAATAAATATTGTGTTTATACCAGGGAAGAGTAAAATTGATTTTTGTCGATTTAAGCGAGTTTCAATATTTCGGGTGACGAAAAAGTTTCCAAGTCTGGTCGTATGAAAACTCAGATTTTGGCGAAAATTCG
Source organism: Procambarus virginalis (assembly GCA_020271785.1). NCBI lineage: Eukaryota > Metazoa > Arthropoda > Malacostraca > Decapoda > Cambaridae > Procambarus > Procambarus virginalis. The sequence goes on from WNGS01159964.1 coordinate 67,188, forward strand.
AAGTCGAGTGTAATGAGAACGTCCAGGTGTCAGTGTTCATTATTGTGGCCTATTATCGCCCTCCTTGTTTAAAAGTTGTATATTGAAAATTGGAATTTTAAGCATTTAAGCGATTTTGCACGATACTTTTTTTTCCGGGCTGACTCAGAGCCGAGTTTAGCGTTGATTTATAAATTATTCAAGCTCCATTTAGTGTTCAAGCGTATAGCCAGTTTGTTATAGAATAAAGCCCAAACAATTAACGTCACTAAATTAATTTAAAGTAAACAATTTCTTTTAATTTTTAATAATTTTGTGTGGTAATCTCTTTATTTAATAAGAGTTCAGTTAGAGTAAATGTGATATCTTTCATCTCCTTAATTCCAAATGAGGGTCACATATAACAAGAGAGAAGAATTTCTTTAATTTCGTCTGGGGTCAGGGTGACAACACCTGTCACCGCTTGTCATAATAACGAGAGGATGTATGGCTGCTCGCAAGGTAGACACTCTTTTTGTTACTAGCGAAATTCTTACAACCGAGAACTGGCGCGTGGAAGTTTACAGGGGTTAAGTTTTTGGCATTGATGGTGAATGTTTGTTTATGGAAACGCGAAGTGCATTGTGCATTGGATGTTACCTGGACCCCTCGACGGGTCCCAGTGTGTTGGGAAATGGTAAACATGGATGTTTTCCATGGATGCACACTATGCTCCAACCATCCCCACCTAACCCCTCCAAACATATCTACCGCAGGCCACCCCATATCCACCCCAGGCTGACCCATACCCACCCCAACCCCCGGCCACCCCATACCCACCCCAACCCAAGACAGATCCATACCCACCCCAACCCAGATACCCCAATACCAACTCCAGCCAATCACCACCCAAACCCTTTTCTATGCATTTTTGGAACACTACATTTCCCTCTCAACCCCACAACCTACCTCCCTATCACCTCCAGCCTCACAGCCCTCTGCCTACAACCCCTCCAGACATGTCCACCCCAGGCCACCCCATAACCACCCCAGGCTGACTCATACCCACCCCAACTCCCAGTGAGGGAGCCGGTCGGCCGAGCGGACAGCACGCTGGACCTGTGATCCTGTGGTCCTGGGTTCGATCTCAAGCGCCGGCGAGAAACAATGGGCAGAGTTTCTTTCACCCTATGCCCCTGTTACCTAGCAGTAAAATAGGTACCTGGGTGTTAGTCAGCTGTTACGGGCTGCTTCCTGGGGGTGGAGGCCTGGTCGAGGACCGGGCCGCGAGGACACTAAAAAACCCCGAAATCATCTCAAGATAACCTCAAGATAACCCCCTCCTGGGCCACGCCTTCCATCCCTCCCCCGGCCTTCCCTCCCTCCCACCCCCACCCATTCAACCAGCCCCTCCTCCTGCTACCTACCCCACTCACTCCTCTAATCCCTCACCTTCCACCGACCCTTCTCCTCACTCCTCCACCTCCCCCCACCCCCTCTCCCCCTTACCTCCCCTCCCGGTGTTGACTCTAGGATTTGCTTGTGGAAGTAGCAAGCGGACGTCTGGTAGGCACAATAATTTTAAGGATTTATGTTGGAATTGTAATGGTCCAGGCCACTTTAGATATTCATGTACAGAGGTACGGATCACAGCAGATCCAGGACGGGACAGTAATAATGATGGCAGACTCACTTTTGAAGTGAAGGTCGATGGATTGAGGATGGCTGCGTTTGTGGACACCGGAAGTCAAGCTACATTGATTAAAAAGTCAGTCTTCAGCAAACTGAAAGATGCACGCCTTAAGCGTAGTGAGAAACAGTTAACAGCGGTAAATGGGGAAAAGATTAACATCTTGGGTCATAGTACCATAAACTTTGATATTAATTAGGAATCACAACCTCACACATGTATAGTAGTTGGAGAGTTTGATTTTCCTGGGACATCCTCATGGGGATGGACTTCCTGTCACGCTTTAATTACTCCCTGTCTGCGAGCAAATGTGCTCGGAACGGCAGACTGCATTTGGAAAAAAGTTAATACCCAGTAAAGATGGTCGACCATCCTCCAGTTGTGACTTCAATAAAGAGAAAACAGAAATATAATGTAAATTTTCCTAAATTGTTATTTCAGTCTCTTCAAGACACCGATAGGAGGTCATGTGTGTTACTTGAAGTGAATAAGCAAAGTTGCCCCCCACATTCTGTTAAATTCCTGAAAGTAGCCGCAGGAAGTCACATCCCACCAGGAACCACCCTTCAGGTGGCAGGGAGGTGTGACCGGTTATTGATTCCCCACCACCTTATGATAGTGCTTGACAAAGGTGCCATCATTCCAGTCGTCAATCTCCTTCATAAGACATCTAGGTTCAGAGTCGGAGACATGGTATCTCAGGCTTCCGTTGTAGAGGACGCTGAAATTTATCAGCATGAAAACGAGAGAGAGAGATACCTGCCACCACAACACAATATAGTGTGCTACAGGTAACGGAGGGTGTTAACCATTCAAAGAACACGAACGAGGCAAGTAAACAAACTAATAATCATGATGTAGATAAATTAATTTCGGCACTGGACTTACAGCATGTCTCTCAGGCAGACAGAAAATGGTTGAGGTGGGGGGGGGGGTCTCGCGTAGATTTCCAAGACTGATTGCCACTGATGATGATCAGATATTGGTCTCCTGGATAGGATTGAACACACAATTCCACGAGTAATCCATCCTCCAGTGTTGTGTGAGGAGGCCAACAATTCCACCACCCTACACACACTTCCACCAGCCTGCCCAAACTTTCAACACTATGCCACACTTCCAACACCCTGCCCCACTTCCACCCCTGCATACACTTCCACCACACTTTACACCCTGCCACACTTTCCACCCTGTCCACACTTCCAGCACCCTGCACACACTTTCAACACCCTGTCCACACTTCCAGCACCCTGCACACACTTCCACCACCCGCCTAAGCTTCCATCACCCTCAGCACACTTCCACCACTCTGCCAGCAACTCCATCACCCCTGCCAACACTTCCATCCCTGCCTCACTGAACACTCCACCACCCATGCCACACTTCCACCACCCTGGCCCTCACTTCGACCACCCTACCCACACTTACCACCACTGCCCACACTCCACCAGACCGCCAAACACTTCCAATACACTGCCAACACTTCCACCACCCAGAACACACTTCGACACCACCCTCCCATGCTCCACCATCCTGCCAACACTTCCACCATCCAGCCGTCACACTTCCACTAAACCCTACCCACACTTCCCACCACCCTGCCACCACCGTCCACCTCCTGCCGAACACCTTCCACCACGCTGCCCACACTTCCACAGCCCTGCCCACACTTCCACCACCCCTGCCTACACTTCCACCACCCGGCCCACACTTCCACCATCCCTGCCCACACTTCCACCGACGCTGCCAACTCTTCCACCACCCTGCTAACACTACCACCACACATGCTAACACTTCCACCACAATGCGAAACCCTTCCACCACCATGCTAACACTTCCACCATCCTGCAAACAGTACCACCCGACCCTCCCACACCTCCACCCATCCTGCCATACCTGTACCAACAACCGTGCCCACACTTCCACCACCCTGGTCACACTTCCACTCACCACTCTGCCCGCACTTCCACCACCCTGTCCCACCTTCCACCACCCTGCCAACACTTCACCACACCCTGTTCACACTTCCACCATCTTGTCCACACTCCCACCACCCCTGTCCACACTTCCGACCACCCTGCCCACACTTCCAACACTCTGACCCACACTTCCACCACCCTGCCAACACTTCCACCACCCTGCCCACACCTTACCACCACCCTTCCCACATTTCCACCACCATGCCCACATTTCCACCATCGTGCCCACACTTCCAACATCGTCTCACACTTCCACCACCTCTGCACACCTTCCCACTATCCTGGCCACACTTCCCCCACCCTGGCCACACTTCCAACCCCTGAGCCCACACTACCATACCACACCCTGCCCACACTTCCACCACTCTGCACACACTTCCACCACCCTGGTCCACACTTCCACCACCCTGTCCAAACTTCCTACTTCCCCCCACTCTGCCCCCACTCCACCACCCTGGCCACACTTCACACCACCCTGCCAACACTTTCCACCCAACCCTGCCCAAACTTCCACCCCACCCTGCCCACCCCTTCCTCACCCATGCCCACCACTTACCCCACCCCAACTGCCCCCCCCTTACCCCACCCCCCCTTCCACCCACCTTGCAACACTTCCACCACACTTGCACCCACACTTCCACCACCCTGCCCACCCTTCCCACCACCCTGCCCACCACTTCCACCACCCTACCCCACTTCTACCACCCTGCCCACACTTCCACCACCCTGCCCACACTCCACCACCTGCATCATACTTCCAACTACCCCTGTCCACACTTCCACCATCATGCCAACACTTCCACAATTCTGCCCACACTTCCAACACCTTGCCAACACTTCCACAACCCTACCCACACTTCCAACCCCCCTGCCCACACCGTCCACCTTCTGCCAACACTTCCACCACACTGCCAACCCTTCCACCACCCTGCCCACACTCCCATCACACCCTGCCTACAACTGCCACACCCTGCCCCAAAACTTTCCCACCCCTCCCACACTGCCACACTACGCCCGTCCCCAACGCTTCCACCACCCTGCTAACACTTCCACCCCCATGCTAACACTTCCACCATCCTGCCACCATACCCACCACCCTGCCCACACCTCCATCATCCTGCCAACATTACCAACACCCCTGTACACACTTCCACCACCCTGTCCCACTTCCACACCCTGTCCCCACTGTCCACCACCTGCCCACACTTCCACCACCCTGCCCACACTTCCACCACCTTGTTCACACTTCCACCATCTTGTCCACACTTCCACCACCCGGTGCCACCACTCCACAACCCTACACCCACCACTGTCCACCACCCTGCACACACGTCCACCTCCGGCCAACACTTCCACCACACTGCCAACACTTCCAACCACCACTGTCTCACACTCTCCACCACCCTGCCTCACTTCCACCACCCTGCCCAGCACTTCCACCACACCCTGCCCACACTTTCCACACCCGCCACACTTCCACCAGGCTGCCAACTCTTCCACCACCCTGCTAACACTTCCACCACCATGCTAACACTTCCACCATCCTGCGAAACAGCTACCACCACACCCTGCCTACACCTCCACCATCCTGCCAACATTACCACACCCCCTGTCCACACTTCCACCACCCTGTCCCACCACTTCTACCGACCCTGCCCACCACGTCTCCACCACCCTGCCTCACACTTTCCACTACCCTGTTCACACTTCCACCATCTTGTCCACACTTCCACCCACACTTCCATCACTTCCACCACCCTGCCCCACACTTCCACCCCTCTGCCCACACTTCCCACCCACCTGCCAACACTTCCACTACCCTGCCCAAACTTCCACCACCCTTCCCACATTTCCACCAACATGCCCACATTTCCACCATCGTGCCCACACTTCCACCATCGTTCTGACACTTCCACCACCCTGCCCACCTTTCCCTCTATCCTGCCAACACTTCCACCCCCTGCCCACACTTCCAACCCCGTGCCCAACACTTCCACCCCCTGCCCACACTTCCACCACCCTGGCAACACACTTCACCACCCTTCTGTCACACTTTCACCACCCTGTCCACACTTCCAACACTCTGACCCACACTTCCACCGCCCTGCCCACACTTCCACCACCCTAGCCAACACTACTTCCACCATACCCCCTGCCCAAACTTCACCACCCCTGCCCAACACTTCCCATCACCCTGCCCACGACTGTCCACCACCCTGCCCACACTTCCAATACCTATGCAACACCTCCACCATCTTGTCCACACTTCCACCACCCTGCCACACTTCTCACCACGCTGCCAACTCTTCCACCACCCTGCTAACACTTCCACCACCATGCTAACACTTCCACCACCCATCCACATGCGTCCACCATCCTCCCCAACACTTCCACCACCATACCAGCCCCACTTCCACACAACCCTACCCACACTTCCACCACCCTGCACCACGACGTCCACCTTCCTGCCAACACTTCCACCACACTGCCAACACTTCCACCACCCTGTCCCACATTTCCACCACCCTGCCTACACTTCCACCACCCTGCCCACACTTCCACCAACCCTGCCCACACTTCCACACGCTGCCAACTCTTCCACCAACCTGCTAACACTTCCAACCATCATGCCAAACATTAACCACCACCCTCCCCACACCTCCACCATCCTGCCAACATTACCCACCACCACTGCCCACACTTCCACCACCCTGTCCATACTTCCACCATCCTGTCCACACTTTCACCACCCTGCTCACACTTTTCCACCCTGCCCACACTTCCACCACCCTGTCAACACCTCCACCACCATCTTGTCCAGACTTCCACCACCCTGTCCACACTTCCACAACCCTAACCCAGACACTCTCCACCACACTGCACCACACGTCCACCGTCCTGCCCACAGTTCCACCACACTGCCAACACTTCCACCACCCGCTGCACACTTCCACCACACTGCCTCACACTTTCCACCACCCTGCCCACACTTCCACCACCCTGCCCACACTTCCACCACAGCTGCCAACTCTTCCACCACCCTGCAACCCAGCTCCTCCACCACCATGCTAACACTTCCACCACCAGGCTAAACCACTTCCACCGATCCTGCCGGAAACTTACCACCACCCTGCCCACACACCTACCCCCCCAGCCACATTACAACACCCTGCCCCAACACTTCCACCATCCTTTCCACACTTCCACCACCCTGTCACACTTCTACCACACCACTAGCCCACACTTCCACCACCCTGCCCACCCTTCCACCACCCTGCTCACATTTCCACCACCATGCCCACACTTCAACTACCCTGCTCACACTTCCACCGCCCTGTCCACACTTCCCACCACCCGGCCCACACTTCCACCACTCTGCCCACACTTCCACCACCCTGCCAACACTTCCACTACCCTGCCCAAACTTCCACCAACCCTTCCCACATTTCCACCACCATGCCCACACTTCCACCATCGTGCCCACACTTCCACCAGTCGTTCTCCACACCTTCCCACCACCCTAGCCCACACTTTCCACTATCCTGCCAACCCTTTCCAACCACCCTGGCCACACTTCCAACCCCGAGCCCACACTTCCACCACCACTGCCCACACTTCCACCACCCTGCACACACACTTCCACCACCCTGTCCACACTGTCCACCACCCCTGTCCACACTTCCACCACTCTGCCACCACCTCCACCGCACTTCCAACACTTCCACCACCCTGCCAACACTTCCACCACCCTGCCCAAACAAACTTCCACCACCCTGCCCACACTTACCATCACCCTGCCAACACTTCCACCACCCGGCCCACACTATTCCCCCCCTGCCAACCACCCTCCACCACCTTGCCCACCACTTCCACCACCCTGCCCACACTGTCCACCACCCGCTGCCCAAACATCTTCCACCACCCTGCGAACACTTCCACCAACATGCTAACACTTCCACCACCATGCTAACACTTCCACCATCCTGCGAACATTACCACCACCCTGCCCACACCCTCCACCATCCTGCCAACATTACCAACACCCTGCCCACACTTCCAACCCCCTGTCCACACTTCCACCACCCTGGCCACACTTCTACCACCCTGCCCACACTTACACCCCCCTGCCCACACTTACACCACCCTGTTCACACTTCCACCATCTTGACCACTAACTCCCCACCCCACCATGTGCCACACTTCCACACTACCCGCCACACTTCCCACCACCCTGTCCACACACGTTCCAACACCCGTTCCCACACTTCTACCAACCCTGGCCCACCACTTCCACTACACTGCCCACACTTCCACCACCCTGGTCACACTTCCACCATCTTGCCAACACTTCCACCACCATGTCCACACTTCCACCACCCTGCCCACACTGCCAACACCCTACCCACACTTCTACCACCCCTGCCCACACTTCCACCCACCCCTGCCAACAACTTCCACCACCCTGCTCATACTTCCACCACCTTACCCTTACCCCACATTTCCCCCACCCTGCCCACACGTCCACTACCCTGCCCACACTTCCACCACCCTGTTCACACTTCCACCATCTTGTCCACACTTTCCACACCCCTGTCCACACCTTCCACCACCATCGCCCCCACTTCCACCATCCAGCCACAACTTTCCACAACCCTACCAACACTTCCACCATCCAGCCCACACTCCACAACCCTACCCCCACACTTCCACCACCCTGCACACACACGTCCACCTTCCTGCCACACTTCCACCACACTGCCAACACTACACCCACCCTGCCCCACACTTCCACCCACCCTGCCTACACTGTCCACCACCCTGCCCACACTTCCACCCACCCTGCCCACACTCCCAACACCCCCAACTCTTTCCACTACCCTGTTCACACTTCCACCACCCTGCGTACACTTCCACCACCCTGCCCACACTTCACCACCCTGCCCACACTTCCACCACCCTGCCACACTGCCACCATGCTGCCAACTCTTCCACCACCCTGCTAAACACTTCCACCACCATGCTAACACTTCCACCACCATGCTAACACTTCCACCATCCTGCGAACATTAACACCACTTGCCCACCCCTCCACCATCCTGCCAACATTACCAACACCCTGTCCACACTTCCACCACCCTATCCACACTTCTACCACCCTGCCCACACTTCCACCATCTTGTCCACACTTCCACCACCCTGTCCACACTTCCACCACCCTGCCACACTC
>WNGS01159964.1:76066-89022 GCA_020271785.1 Procambarus virginalis
AATCAGCCTTACCAAGAAAATATTAGGCTATTAATAACCATACCTGCTCTACACCTAAGAGCAAGTACCATAGCTTTCCAAGTAGCTATATAAGCTCTATAAAGCTTCAACCCATAGTCAATATGACTACACTAGAAAAAAAACTAAAATAAGGCTGAAAGGCCTACAGTGTCACTTGACAAAGTTTATCAACCAATGTGACAGCTGGGTGGAAACAGACCCGGTTGATCTCATATCGCTGGAAATCTCAGCAGAGATAGCTAACCAGCAATTTAAGCAAATACAATAAATTATTGTACTGTACATCAGCACAGTCCATGTCAGTGATATTGATCTACTTGACATAGATCTAATCATGTCTGACCTAGCTGACTTTGAAGACAAAATCCAGGCTAGGTTAATCTACTATAAAAAGAGTGCTTGCAACACAATATGTTCCTGCTGGATCAGGACATATTTATGGTACACCTATACCCAAGCAAGCACTCAGCTCAGATGAAGTACATGAGCTACCTCAAAATGAGAAGATTCCTCTAATCATATATGACCCTTACACAGGATCAACAATTGAAGTTCAACCTTCATTTTCTACAGTTTCATCTAACACATCTTCACATAATAATACCTTAACAGAATCAGAACTACTTTCAGAGAGCTTATCTCTATATTCCCTGGATTCTATAAATGCAATACATGAGGCTGCTGAATTAACAAGCCTCCCGCATGAACCCAGAGAACCAAGTAAAGCTGCAAATGAAACTGCAAGTGAAGCTACAACAGCCAGTGAATCTGAAATAGAAGATGAGGAAGCAGCTGAAGCTGCAACATCAGCTAAAGCTGGAATAAAAGCTGAGGCTAAGCAAGAAGTCTTAAGCAAACTAGTGATGGTCATAATCACTCACACTAGCCTCCAAAGGGTAATACTGAACCCATCAGCATCAATCGAGCCATCCAGCTCCCTAAGCCAAGTGCTGACAATGAGAAGACTATCATCAAAATCGTACATCAACTACTAGACTTATCTCAACTAGATCAGACAGTTGACTCCTTACAAGCTTTTAGTTTTCAGCTTTAGTCACTGTTAAGTTCCTTAAGTAAATAGGTGGATCACCTCACTGCTGAGTGGATGTCTAAAATTATCATCCAGAGAAAACCGTTGGTGAGATGCTCAACGAATTATATTTACCAGAATGGTAATGTCCTGGTGATGCAGGATATATTCACAGGTTTGCGTAATATGACTAACAGTCAACAAGCAAACCAGGCACTTAATGCCTATTCTGAACCCACAGAAACTGTACCCATATTAGGTTCCTTACCTGAAACTCCTAAAGTGACACAGTCATTAGGTAATACGGGTACTAATAATCAATGTAATAACACAGGTCAAACACTGATTCATCAGTAAGACCTAAGAGCACCACAAGTGCTACCAGAGACCATAGAGTCCAATAAGTACTCCAAGAGCCCAATAGCTGTTCCCAAGAGTACACCAAACACTTCCATCCTAAGTTGGAAGAAACAAAACAACAAGCAAATGCAAACAGCAAAACCTTCACAACCTGTAATTGCAGTTTCACCTAAACCGGTGACCCCTAAACACCTGTAGGATGGAGGTTATGTTTGTTCTGCAATCAAAAACATTCTTTGTACAAATGTACTGATTACTTTAATAGAGACACACGAGTCAGACGAACTCAAACAGTTACACAGATATACTAGGTGTCTCAAACACATAATACAAACAGCTGTGACACCCCACTGAACATCTGAAATGGGTGCAGAAGAGGCAAACATCATGCTGCACTGTGCAAATTTGTCAAAACAATTATTTTAATCCTAGAATAGGAAGTAGAGAATCTACACAGGTACAGTGCTGCAAGGTGCGAGATGTGTACAGCGAAATTTCACCAGCGTCTCAAGTGGATGCACCTTGCCCACTGCCCAACTTCATGTAAAGAATAAAGGAATCAAGATCACCACTCGTGGACTATTTGATCAATGGTCCCAGAGAACTTTCATTACTCAGAAAGCGGCAGAGGCCCTTAACTTAAAACCATTAGACAGGTAAAATGAAACCTGTCAAGGTTCATGATAAATCGAGGAACCCCAAGAACATTCAGTAGTGCAACCGCTCGTACGTTTATATAGTCATGTCAAGGCTATCCAAACCATTGTTGTTGATCAAATATCATTTGACCTGAATATTAAGGGTTTGGGTTATACAGCCAAAATTCCTGCAGGAACATGAAATTAAATTGGCTGACAACCAATTAATGTCTGACCGCCTTAACAATGTAAATTTTCTAGTAGAGCGGACAGCTATTACCAGTTCATCACTGGACATGTAAAACGATTGGCCATGAATATACTCCAATCTGCAGGTTGACTTACTGACAGGTAAACCTTTAAACCTGAAGAAGCCTATGCCTGCCAACAACAACAGAAATTAATCAGGAACATTTAATTCTCCAGCAACAACTAAGGAGAAACCCAGCTGAGTAATAAACCCAGATTGAGCCTGGTACAATTAATATTTGCAGAGATGTTTTATGGCTTTCAGTGGACAATCAGTGGTCCGTAGCCTAAAAAGGTATATGTCATAGCGACAAGCCATTGAACCCACTGTAGACCTAGATTGACGAAGCTCCATGTATTTCTTCGTAAGTAGTTTGCTACGAAGGTTCCTAAGTATGCCCTAAGAAGATGCTTAGGTGCAATTCACATAGGTCCACTTAGGAAGATATTTGGGTTCTGGGTCTGGTTCACCTGCGTGCCGATAGAGGTCACTACTGTGTTTCGTTTGGCCAATCAGACAGCAGGCAACATTCTTCGAATTGAAGATTTAGCGCTGGCTTATCGGAGCTCTACTGCCTCCTATTTATGTCGAATTTTCTTATAAAATTAGTATATTTCGAAGTAAAAATGTTTTTTTTTCAACTTCTACAGGCAGCACCGACATTGTAGTAAACAAATATGTTATATTTGTTGTTTACCTACGTAATTCTAAGAGATACTGTGTAGCTGTCCTTGTTGCTCGGAAGATGCGCTGACAATTATTGTATATATTTACTGATTTACCCAAGGGCCACTAACTATCTAGTGGCCTCGTCGAGGACAGAAAGCCGAAGGTTTGTTAAAGGGCATGCCAATTGTCTTATGATATTTTTTAGCTGGAATTTAGCCTTTACGGCTTTAGCGGGTAGGCAGTTCCATGGGTTTTATAACCCTCTTGGTGGAAAATCATCTGTTTTCACTCGTACTTGAGAGAACATACTCTCCAACACTATCTCTGTGATTGCCCTGTTATCAGAGCAATCGTCGGTATTCAGGTAGCTACACTAAGGCGAAAAACCTTCGTAAGTTTTGTCCAGCATCTAAGTGTGGTGTCGACCACTCGTAGCTTTACGTAAACTGGATATAACTCAAGTTTTCTCTACTACATAACACTGGGACCGATTTTAGATTTTGGAACATAAACAAAAGATTATAGCTATTGAATCTCCTGAAGAGGAGTCCTTCGTGTTAGTTATATATGCATTCTCTGCTTAAACTTTGAATAATATGTCTTTTATGATATTAGAATTAGTTTTATAATAGCAAGATATTATACCAGTAGTTATTAAGTAAATAAACACTGGTGAACATGAAATATGAGAGGTGATGAGACCTGCCTGATGGGATCATTTACTATCACCAAATGCTCCTGTTCACCTTTTAGTAAGAGTGTACCTTAGCTATACATACCCATTTCTAATTTATTTAGTTTGGTTTTATTTTGAAATAAATCTGGGTGAAACATAAAATAAAAATATGCTGCACAAATGATGTTAGGTAAGGAGAAGGATAAAAATGTCAAAAACTTTATTCATTGAATACTTAAAGCTATAATTATGACTATATGGACTATTAAAAAAGAGAGAGGGAAGTAGGGGTCCAAGACCTCTTCCTGTTACACAACTTGGGTGTGGAACAAGTAATTATCAAAAGAAGGCACCATGCCGGGAAGGCTATGTAGCAGTAAGCCAGTGAGGTGAGGCAGCTACTTATTTGAGAAATGCTTATTTTATTTACCTTATAAGCTGAGGCAGCTTATTTTATTTGAGGAATACTCAGCTGATTCCTCTACATTTAGCATGGAACAAATTTGTGTCCAAGACCTCTTCCTGTTACACAATTTGGCTGTGTGTAACCAAACTAGAAGTGCTCTACAAATCAAGGGACCCAGAATGTGGAATGACCTCCGAATCATGTCAAAGGCTGTACCTCTCTCAACCAGTTTAAGAGTAAAACCAAGTACTACCTAATTAACTCCATGTAACCTACCTTACCCCCTAAATATCAACCCATGTCTTGCTATTTTTTAAACAATGCTGTTCACCAACGTGTACAATTGCTGATTTCTGCTATGTTACCTCCCCCTTTTTATTTTTATTCCTTCTTTCAACACAATTTATACCTAATTCCGATTACTATTAAGTTTTAGTCTAAGTGTTTTTCCCCCACACCTTGCCCGAAATGCTATGAGTATTAGTGGCTTTAGGTATTGTATGTACTAGCTCTGTCTATAAATCCAACATAATGTTTGTAAATCAACTGTATGTACTTTTCCTGAATAAAATTTATTTATTATTATTTTTTGTTAATCAGTAAGTAAGTATTAAAAGAAGGAACCAAGGCTATGTAGCACCAATATGTGTAACAATAAACCAAATTTTTTCTAACAAATAATGCACCTGTATGGTAAAACAAATCCTGTCAGCTGTAAAAATATAGATGCAGTTATTTAAATACAAAAATATAATGAAAGAGATATTACTGGTTTATTTTTATCCTATCTTTTTGTACTGTACAGTATATCCAAGGAAGTGAAAAATTGAGACATAATGCACAAATTAATGAATGATTAAAAAATGATTAGCATGGATTAGCAGTTCAAAAAAAATATGACTATTACATATCAACATGAGATCTTAATGATCCATGGTTAACATGATTTAATAAGGATAATACAGTACTTGTAATAATACAAACTATAATTTAAAATCTTTATTACTGTTTTTTTTATTAAGATTAGGTATACACAGCAATGTGCTGCTACCCTATTCTATATGGAAAATTACAGTGCAGATAAAAAAACTAGCTATAAGTTTATCTAATATTCCCATCTCACAGGATGGTTAGACATACATGGAATCAAGGTAGAAAATACCAGCCTCAATACAAAAAACAAATCGACTCTGACTAAACAACTCTTCTCGATTTTCACAAGAGGTAAGCACTAAATCATGGAAACATTATATTATAATAACTCTTACCAGTTTCTACAAGACTCCTCTCATACAATGTATTTTTTAACATGTTTAGGTAAACACAGCAATGTGCTGCTTCCCTATTCTGAATGAAGGACCACACAGTGTAGATCAAAAACCAGCTACAAGCTCATCCAACATCCTCACCTCACAGGATGGCCAGTTATACATGGAATCAGAAGAGAACAAAATACTTAAGGCTGATCTATTAGCCTCCACTGGCAAAATCTGGGTGCAGCACAAGAATATCTTCCAACATTCCTGAGTGTATGAAGTAATTGCAGAGCTCAAAGTACCTCATACCATTTGTTATGAAGTCACTGATAACAGGGCAATCACAGATATAGTGTTGGAGAGTATGTTCTCTCAAGTAGGAGTGAAAACAGATGTTTTTTTCCACCAAGAGGGTTATAAACCCATGGAACCGCCTACCCGCTAAAGCCGTAAAGGCCAAATTCCAGCAAAAAAAATATCATTAAGACAATTGGCATGCCCTTTAACAAACCTCCGGCTTTCTGTCCTCGTCGAGGCCACTAGATAGTTAGTGACCCTTGGGTAAATTCAGTAAATATATACAATAATTGTCAGCGCATCTTCCGAGCAACAAGGACAGCTTCACAGTATCTCTTAGAATTACGTAGGTAAACAACAAATGTAACATATTTGTTTACTACAATGTCGGTGCTGCCTGTAGAAGTTGAAAAAACAGCTTTATTCGAAATATACTAATTTTATAAGAAAATTCGACCAATATGTAAAAATTTACCAATATGTAAGTGAACCTACAGAGAACTAACGAACCGTGAAACGTTTACGTTGGGATAAACATTACAAATTATTTTCTAAACAAGTTTAGTGATAGTAATAATTAAATTTCCAGCAACCTTAGGTTTTCCATAATTTAATGTATTAACATTCAATCTCAAGCATTGTAACCTAACATGCTTAATGAGCTGATTCAACTTGCTCACCCTTGAACCTTCAACAGATTCTGTACTCAGTTATCGCTCAAGAAGGATACAGCACTATTTGAACCAAGCACACCACTTCTCACAATGTTAACCCGAGCATACCACTGCTCACAATGTTAACCCGAGCATACCACTGCTCACCATGTTGAACCAAGCATACCACTGCTCACCATGTTGAACCAAACATACCACTGCTCACCATGTTGAACCAAGCATACCGCTGCTGTGAGCATTGGTGTGCTCGGATTAACAGTGAGCATTGGTATGCTCGGATTAACATAGTGAGCAGTGGTGTGCTCGGATTAACATTGTGAGCAGTGGTATGCTCGGATTAACATGGTGAGCAGCGGTATGCTCGGATTAACATGGTGAGCAGTGGTATGCTTCGTTTAACATGGTGAGCAGTCGTATGCTTGGTTCAACATGGTGAGCCGTGGTATGCTTGGTTCAACATGGTGAGCAGTGGTATGCTTGGTTCAACATGGTGAGCAGTGGTATCCTTGGTTCAACATGGTGAGCAGTGGTATGCTCGGGTTAACATCGTGAGAAGTGGTGTGCTCGGTTCAAATAGTGCTGTATACTTCTTGAGCGATAACTGAGTACAGAATCTGTTGAAAGTTCAAGGGTGAGCAAGTTGAATCAGCTCGTTAAGCATGTTAGGTTACAATTCTTGAGATTGAATGTTAATACATTAAATTATGGAAAACCTAAGGTTGCTGGAAATTTAATTATTGCTTACCTATCAACAACACCTATCAACAGTATAGGTTAAGTAATAATTGTAATTAAGAAGTAATAAGATGCTTATCTTAACATACTAAGAAGGTTAGGTGAGGTCGGTGTTTTCTATGAAGCGTTTCAAGGTAAACTAAAATATTCACAATCAATTAGTATGTCACATATGCACTTATTAAATAAGCCAATATTTACCTTAAGCAAGTTCGAGAACGAGTTTTCTGGCTGGTGTTTTTTTGTTTGATTATTTTGTTTCTTCTGGTTTTTTATTGTATTTATTGTCTTATGCTTGCATGTAAAAAAAAACTTAAGCAATTATATCCTAAATTACTGAAATCTTCCTAAAGGATATGACTATCACTGTATAAATCTTATACGGATATCTATGCAATTTATGTTCCAATAAAATACGGAATAAGAATAGAGATTGAACGTACTGGATTTTGACGGTAATTAAACAACCTAACGACAACTAGCCTAAATATAAACTTGTGCACCCTCGATCCCTCGTCCTCAGCTGCCGTGATAAGACGTCAACTGTGGGTTGGAGTAATGATTAGTTCCTTGGACTCTGCCGTGATGTGCCAAATGACGTGGCACCGCTCTCGTGGTTGTTGGAGCGAAATTTAAAGACAATTAACAAGATCGAGACGTTGCTCTCTGTTGCACGTTGCTAATGGTGTCAGAGTCGCGTAGTGGCTAGCGACGCTCCCATGTAGGAATGGCGTCTCCTCCTTTCCTGGCTGCGATACGCATGCATAGATCGCTTCAAAGTATTCTCGAGCGTAAATTATTTTTACTTACTTATAATTAATCAGGGAAAGTAAGGAATTGTGACAAGTGTTTATATCACTAATAAATGGATAAAGGTGCAATATATTTTTACACAATGCAAGTCAGCTTATTAAGACTGCATTAAGAAATTTTATATAAATCTTTTATACTATAATAATTTCCACTGTAGTTGTTAATACACCTAAATGAGCGAGTTCAGTAAGCAATAATATGCTATGTAAATAATCAACTAAATAAACGATTATCCTTAGTAAAGGCCTGTAATTAACTGAACACTGTTTAGATGCAACTAAATGTGGAGAGTTTCATGTTTAGGCTGTCGTTCCTCACGTCGTCACTCTGACTAGGAAGAATTTGGCAATATGACTATTATAAATCATGATGATGATTAATTTTACAAGTTAGCAATTTTAGTAACTACATGTGGTTAATACAAATGTTGTATAAAAATACAACAGATGTTTGACACTGTTGGTTATTTCCAACATAACCCCGGGGGGGGGAACTTGGGTCGTAGTTCAGGTCTTAGTACTAACGTACACTTGTTTCTCAATCCTGAAGTTATATTCATGGGTTAGTAGGTTAGTGCGCACCTAACGAATGTCCCGAATCTGTAGCACAAATATGACCAAGTCATCATGGGAACGTAAATTAAATGTTGAAAATGTTGAATTCATCAATAATCAAGAACTCTCTAAAGCTTACAGCAGATTCAATGACTGGTGTCGCTGTGACGTGTAATGGTTGAATTACTTAGTCGCTGAACTGATCTGCAAACTCATAAAATGTTCTTAAGAACAGATGGCTATGGTCTGCAATAAGGCAGAAAGAAATACTGTATAAATTGTAATCTACATTATTATACATTAATTGAAGAATATTAATCATTGGGTCATTCAAGATCAAGACTTCGATCCTACAGTAAGGTCACTGTCTAGGGTCGCTGTGACTTGTAACAGTTGAGTTACTAGACAATAACACATGACTGAGCATCATGATCACCCCAAACTCCAATGAGGAAATTTGATTTAATATGCACTGCCGTGCAGTAGTCATTCTGACTAATGGTATAACTAAGTTTCTATCCTAGCTAAATAATTATGAGTACAGATTAGGATGTTACTCAGTTGAAAAAGTAATGTACCTAATACCTACCTAAATAGATGGTTGCATTTTCCCAAACCTACCTAAGTAGAGGGTTAAGTTAATTGTGACAACTTACTATTGGTAGTGTCACTCTAGTTGAATGGTGAGCATTAGATCTGCTCGAGTGTAAATACGTCAGGCTACAGTGCTATTGCCCTCTAGAGACTGAACAAACACGTAGTCTAACTAAATTGTTTATGAGTAGTAGGTCCTACTTGGTTTACCATAGTGAATAATATTAAAATTAATATTATTCATAATATTTATAATATGAATAATATTTATTTGTAATTAATTAATATTAATCAATTAATATTAGTTAAGCATCATTAAGCATCATATTACTTCTTAATTACAATTATTACTTAACCTATACTGTTGATTGGTTAAGTAATAATTGCAAATAAGAAGCAATAAGGTGCTTGTCTTAACATACTAAGAAGGTTAGGTGAGGTCGGTGTTTTCTATGATGCTTTTCAAGGTAAACTAAAATATTCACAATCAATTAGAATGTCACATATGCACTTATTAAATAAGCCAATATTGACAGTAAGCAAGTGTGAGAACGGGTTGGGGCAGAAGAACCGACAGCACAGTACAAAAACATCAAACATCAACAGAACACAAGAGAAAATAGCAGAAACAGGCTAGCAATACACAAAACATAATGACACATAAAACAAAACTAACAAACATCATAACACATAAGGAAAGCATAAGGATAACAAATAACAAAAAAATAAAAATAAAAATATAAAATAAAAATATAAATATAAATATATAAAAATATACAACAAGCCAAGAAACAGAAACATAAGCCACACATGGCACAATACCAATACAAACAATAAACAAGAACATTGCACAATTTACCACTGGCCGAGCAAGAAATAAAAGGAAAGGCACAGGCACAGAACACAATAGGGCAAACATCATAGCCAGAGGGGCACATAACACAACAGAATCAAAGGAACAGATTATCATCAGTGAGTGGTATAGCTACACGCAAAACATGTTAAAAATATAAGAAACACAATAAAGAGGGTCATGAGAAAACTAAACATAACATCGGCCTGAAGGGCGCACAATAAATATAACACATAGCAGAACATTCCACAGGTTCCATTCACACACTAAACACACAGCAATCACACAAACTACTCAAATTGCTCATACTTTTCTGGCCACTCTGCCACTGGGAAACGAATACAATACTTCTCCCAAAGCAACATGTTGTTGTCCGGAACAGGGTGACAATGGGCCGTACGAGGATCAGGCATCAAGTCCGGCACACCCACAACAAAACACCGAGCCTGTGGAACCCAGATGGACGTGGGGCACCACGGAACAGGCTGCACGGGGTCAACAAAGTGAAAAGACAAAGGGTTCTGCTTCCCATCATACGCCAAGCCAGAGGCCAAGACGATCGAGAAGGGCTTCCCCCCACGGGGCCGGGAAACGGGCAGCGCACTGGTAGCCCCCTTGGCAGCCCCACAGGGCCCCGCGGCAACCACCGGACGTGTCACCTGCATGGACCCACCATGCCGAGCATCCTTCTTCAGCACCAACACGAGGTCACGGCCCGCACCAGCACCCACACCACCTACGTCCGTAGGAGCGACCACCCCTCACTGCGGAAAACCTTCTGCAGAAGAAAGAACAGTAGGTAAATCAGAAGCACAATCGTTGTCATCAGCAGGCACATGGATGTCAGCAACCACCATCGACGTAGAGCGCGATGCACCCGAATCCACCACATTGTCGTCCGAAGATCCACCGGCGTCAAAATCCTCCACATCAGCCCAAGAAGTAGAAGAACGCCTGGACCGCTTGGGCACCGGCCGCACATCATCAGAGCTGGAGACGGACCCAGAACCACGGGCTTCACAAGCCATGCGAACCGATGCCCGTCGCAATACAGCAGCAGCCTCAACCGCAGGGGAAACCGGGCCGCACACAACAGGACGCTCCACATCCCCCCCAGCACCCAGCTCAGCCGAGACACCCGGCGAGGGCGCAGGGCCAGTCGCAGCAGCAGAAGACGAGGAAGACGAAGACGTCAATGATGCGCAGAGACCATCTGGAAGACCCACGGGAGCAGCTAGGACAGCGACAGGGGCAGGAAGATCAGCCGACGGCACCGGAACACCCGGAGGAGGGGCCGCACCATCTGGAGGACCGCCAGGCAACGCAGGGGAATCTGTAGCAGCCAACGGGACATCCACATCCTCGCCCACGGAATCCACGTCAACAGGGAGCGGCGGGAAATCCTACTCCCTGAACAAGTTGACAGGAGCAGCAGGGGCCTCAGAGCACCCTGCAGCCTGATGCCCCAGCTGGCCACATCGGAAACAAGTACGGGGCTGCCGGGCATAAAACACCTGGACGTGGTATCCCAGCAGCCGGACAGAAGACGGGATATCCAACCACAGCCACATACTTAAGGTATGGATGTTCGTCCACCGCCCAGCATATTTTCCCGAGGAAAGCGCGTTCACCCGCACACTGACAACTGCACCATACCTCCCGAAGTAGTGCCTTGAGGAGGTCTCCAGGGAACTCCAGGGGCGCACCATGGACACTGACATAAGTCAGGACACCACTGCGGTCCGAGATCACCACAGAGCCAGCAGCGTCCGGCAACGGCAACGTACGCCCCTCGTACCGACGGAGGAAGTCTCAGTACTCCTCCTCCCTCACGAGCTTGACAACCACCCGGTGGGCAGTAACAAGCTCAATACCATAGATAGCCTCCACCGGGATACGAAGCATGTCACACATCACCAACTCAATGGCTGGATATCCAACCTTACATGTGAACTCTAGCCCCACGGAATTTACACGCACAACAGGAGGAAGATGGCCCCCCATGTCAGAACCGCCACGTCAACACGCAACCAGGCAGGCAACAAAACTGGGAGGGCAGAGACGCCCATACCACCTGGCGGCCAAAATGGCAAACGACCCCAATAGCCACGGAGGGTCGGTAAACATCCTCACTCTACGGCTGCCAGCAGTCGACTCTTCCATAATTGCTTAAGTAGTAGATTTTCTACAATGTAATTGCTTTCCAGTTCCCGGGTCCACGTCATCCGAGGTGTTAGGCTTCCCCACCTACACGTGCAACAATTTGCCCGATGCAACACGTCGTTAGTGGAGCGTGGCAACCGATTACACCTCTCTAGATTTACAACTAAGCTGATAATGTTTATTTGTAGAAATAACCATGTAGTTATATTAATGACCTCCTAATGAGATCAATTATACTAACCCATTGATTTACCACATACAATTTCATATTATTGAAGTATATTGAAGTACATTTACTTTCAATTAATTATTATATAATCAATTTCATTTACATTCATATTATGATTACTCGGGCGAAGAACCAGTGCCAGAATAACGCTAGGGATGTATTAATCTTTTCGCATGTAACCCGCCATTTGGGTGAGTGAATTTGACTCATAGTAAAGTCCCTTTAATATTCAATGTAATATTAATTAAAACATCCATAGGACACTAGTTCATGGAGTAAAACATTTAACCATTTGCTCTACCTTTGTTTTCCACTTTTCCTCAAAAAGTGGTGGTCCTTCGTATCTATCGAAAATTAGCACTAATTTATATGATTTATATGAGTCAAGTTTTCCCACAGTGTGGTTCTGTAAATCTCGCCAGTAAAATAAATATGTGTTTATACCAGGGAAGAGTAAAATTGATTTTTGTCGATTTAAGCGAGTTTCAATATTTCGGGTGACGAAAAAGTTTCCAAGTCTGGTCGTATGAAAAACTCAGATTTTGGCGAAAATTCGAAGTCGAGTGTAATGAGAACGTCCAGGTGTCAGTGTTCATTATTGTGGCCTATTATCGCCCTCCTTGTTTAAAAGTTGTATATTGAAAATTGGAATTTTAAGCATTTAAGCGATTTGCACGATACTTTTTTCCGGCCGGGCTGACTCAGAGCCGAGTTTAGCGTTGATTTATAATTATTCAA
>WNGS01159964.1:90022-108300 GCA_020271785.1 Procambarus virginalis
CACTTTCACCACCCTGCCAACATTTTCACCAGCCTAAACTCATTCCAACACATTGTCAACACTTCCACCTCACTGCCCACACTTCCACCACCCTGCCAACACTTCCACCACCCTGCAAACACTTCCACCACTCTAAACTAATTTCCACCACAATGTCAACACTTCCACCTCACTGCCAACACTTCCACCACCCTGCCCACACTTCTACCATCCTGCCCACACGCCACCACCCTGCCAACACTTCCATCATACTGCCCATACTACCATCACTTCCATCATCCTGGCCTCACAACCACCATTCTGCTCACACTTCCAACACTTCCAACACCCTGCCACACTTCCACAACCCTGCCCACACTTCCACAACCCTGCCCACACTTCCACCACCCTGCCCACACTTCCAACACTTCCACCATCCTCCCAACACTGCCACTATCCTGCCAACACTTCCACCATCCTGCCCATACTTCCACCATCCTGCCCACACTTCCACCATCCTGCCAGCACTTCCACTACCCTGCACGAACACACAGGGTGGCAGTGTGAGCACGAACACACAGGGTGGCAGTGTGAGCACGAACACACAGGGTGGCAGTGTGAGCACGAACACACACAGGGTGGCAGTGTGAGCACGAACACACAGGGTGGCAGTGTGAGCATGAACACACACAGGGTGGCAGTGTGAGCACGAACACACAGGGTGGCAGTGTGAGCACGTACACACACAGGGTGGCAGTGTGAGCACGAACACACACAGGGTGGCAGTGTGAGCACGAACACACACAGGGTGGCAGTGTGAGCACGAACACACACAGGGTGGCAGTGTGAGCACGAACACACACAGGGTGGCAGTGTGAGCACGAACACACACAGGGTGGCAGTGTGAGCACGAACACACACAGGGTGGCAGTGTGAGCACGAACACACAGGGTGGCAGTGTGAGCACGAACACACACAGGGTGGCAGTGTGAGCACGAACACACAGGGTGGCAGTGTGAGCACGAACACACAGGGTGGCAGTGTGAGCACGAACACACACAGGGTGGCAGGGTGGCTCACTAGAGTCCCAATTTGCTTCGAAAATAAAATTATCTCTCTCGGTGAAATTAACGTCGACAATGGGGAATCGATGTTTCCTATAGAACACCCTTTCTCGTGATGCTAGTTTCACAGATGCTCACGATGCTCACTGCTCACTCACACTCACTATAACACTAACAAGTCTAGTTGCTCCTTGTAGGTGGTCACGTGGTGTGCAATATCTTTCTCTCTCCTTAAATCACTCGCGCCAAATTAACAAATATCGCGAACCGGATTCTGCAGCGAATTGCGCTAAATAAAATCTGGCAGATGACAAGATAATGATTAACGTCGATCAGGCGGAGGATCGAAGCTGTGGCCGGGCAAGGAGCTTCACGTCTTGGTAACATGACAGACGGCCTCAGAATGCTGCTGGCAGGCTGTGTATGACCCGCCGAGGCTCTCCTCAACATCTGCTCAATATATGAAATTACCCGATCAGGCACTGGGCACTGAGGCCTTCACCAGTCAGGATAGTGGCGAGAGGCCGTGATGTCATACCTACATCACGGGGGAGGCCTAAGGCATTTCGCAGCGGTTGGTCCTGCTCCTCTCTCTCTCTGACCACAAACTCGACAGTTCCTCATGAAAATTTCTGGATACTGGCTCCCTGAAGTTACTAGTTGACAAGCAGCATTTCTCCTCGCTGCAATTAACAAACAGCTAGGTACACGACGGCCCACGCGATACCAATATTCCTTCTGATGACATGAGCTTTCCACAGATAACCAACAAGGTAGACTTTTCTTGTCTTGTATTAACAAAACGCGACCTTGTGCATACACTCTAGTGCACTCGTGAGAGTTCAAGTGTCGCGATGCAATCACTTTGCACACATTTAAGAGAACTAGCAAAATTCATCCCCTTACATTATATGATGCTTATATAATGTATTTTCATGTGTGCTTTATCTATGTGCATTAACTCACCCTGTAATACAACAGGTCATGTAGTCACGGAGGTATTTGAGTAAAATATGAACTTTCACATATATAGCAAATCCTATTAAATGTATAAAAAAATTGTATTTGCTTTATATTTATGAAGAAATCCCAAACATTAACACAACATAATGTACTAGGTCCTGCTCAACGTATCCTAGGCCTGATCATATCATAAAACATAACATATAATATGCCTAGACATAACGTAGCATATCCTATTTGTAAAATAATGTGTAAATACACATTGTTAGACACGTAAGGTCTAGAACATAATTAAGATATAGCTGTCTTCCTTTGCACTTTTTCAGTAAGTCAAAATGTGAACAATAATTTGTGTGCAAAAGTCTATATTACGTCCAAGAGTTTCCTTGTGTCGTACTGTGTATGTACTGACATTCTGGAGGATGGACTGATGTATTTTAACACGAGTGTGTTTTCCTGTATCTTTCTCTACAATGTTACACTTGTTGCTGTGTGCTCAACAACACAAGTGTTTTGAGAGGAAAGCCGCATACAAAGACCACTGCGGCCAACCTCGTAAACATCTGTCACTGATAAATTATACAGTTTGTCTGTTTGCTGCTGAGATTATATATATATATATATATATATATATATATATATATATATATATATATATATATATATATATATATATATATGCCCAACTTGCCTAAACACGCAAGAGTAGTTATTCAACTATAGAACACTTTCCCACCAGGAGACTCGAACCCTAGCCAGCACAGAAGCCTTCCAGCCACTGGCATAACAGGTAACGCCTTAACCCACTGCACCACGCTCAGACCCTTAAAAGAGATGGTAATTTCGGGGTATTTGAACACTCCAAAGACTACCACCTCCCAAGAGCACTAGAGCAAGTGAGGGGTCAAATTTACGCTTTTTCATCAAGTCCCTGTTGAATATGGGAAGACACTGTGTCTATGCTTAATGCCAAACTTGCCTAAACACGCAAGAGCAGTTATTCAACTATAGAACACTTTCCCACCAGGAGACTCGAACCCTAGCCAGCACAGAAGCCTTCCAGCCACTGGCATAACAGGTAATGCCTTAACCCACTGCACCACGCTCAGACCCTTAAAAGAGATGGTAATTTCGGGGTATTTCAACACTCCAAAGACTACCACCTCCCAAGAGCACTAGAGCAAGTGAGGGAGGTGAGCACTAGAACAAGAAATATTTTATGCAAAACATAAAATAACAATTGTACTAATTTAGTTGAGACTTATTGCGCTACATTAACTTGGATATCGTTCTAGTATATATGTACTTCCCATATCTTGATGATTTTTCATGTAACTGATATCTTGCCCAATTAGCTCTTGACTGCTGTTCACACACTCAGGCTTTCTATATTTTGTTTACTCATTTGTATATGTTGTTATATTTCCCATTTCGATAAATAACAGCTTATTTCTGAATCCACTAAAGATATCTGCATATTAATAGAAAAATCAAGTTTACACACATGTGCTTTGGCACATGAGTGCTAACACATGTGAGTTCTGAAGAACACCGTGTGTTCACCCACGTGACGCTGCTATATTTTATTCATGATGCTCGAAATATAATGTATACTGATGAGAACATAAATATATTCTCAGAGACAAACATTATTCGGTTACCATGCAGCCCCCGTCCTTCTAAGGTTTCCCAACGACAAGAAACCATCGCACTTAAGTCCCTTCTTCCCTAACCTACCAGAGGACCCAAAACAGAAAACGGGACAGTATGTCAATTTCGCGAGCCGCTGCCATTTTCAAGTACGACAATTTCTGGTCTTACGTCGAATACGTCAAAATGCGACGTTCTATTAGGAGGACGGGTTTTGCCATATACGGTCATGATAAGCCTTTTGGCTGATGAGTTAAAGGTAAGGGTTAGGTCATTTTGAGTACTACGTGATATTTGGGAGCAAAGGTTCGTTTATCAGTGGATTTGTGCTGTATGAAGGCAAAATAAGAATTTTTGCCACCATTAACCCGCGAAAGTGTGGACTAATTCAAATTGGCTGTCATTGGCCATTTTGGAAATTATCATTTTACTGGTTTGGCCAAAAATGTTGCACAGTGCAAGATTTTCTCGGTTAATTTTAAGCCTTAAATCCAAAATGGCCGCTGTTTTTGTATTCGGAACTGGCGACTTTTCGAAATCGCCAATTGCGATTAATATGAAGTAGAGCCTTCATATTAGACTCAAATGAAATCTCTGTTCATGTATAGTTGAATTATGGACAGTAAATGTACATCAACATTAATCTCATAAGACCAAAAGATCAATTTTTGTGGTTGATGACATGCAAACCTTAGCTCTCAACGGTGACAAAGATTCTACTGAAAGGCTGTGGACAACAGGTACGTACATTGAAACATTAAAGTTTACTTTATCAAAAGTACAAAGTATTAACAAATTGAGAACTTTACATAGTTGAGTTATATCACAAATGAACAATTACTCTTCTTCCATATCTGTTGAGTCTCTACACTCACTGCTCTCACTATCGCTACTCTCATCTAAACGGTCACGAGGTGAGAGTTGCTGGGACCCAGATGGGAGAGTATAAAAACCTTTTGTGCCCTCTGTAATACTTTTGCGCTACCGCTCACAGGAAGAGTATGGGGTGCACAACAAACTAGCCGCCTCCGGCGGCAACAATCAAATCAGTACTCTGGTCCCCATCTTCCCATGGAGGCCAATGGGGAAAGGATGCTCTAACAGTTTGTAATGGGGCTAACAATAAAGGATGTAGTTCGTCCTTCGCACATTGAGATTCAACGAGTCGTCATCTGGAGGTAGGCAAATTATTATCTTCTAAAGTGTGTTCCGCTTGGAGGCTCTGGAGTGACTACACTCTCAGCATAGACTTTGGAGATCACAAACGCTTTCATATCAGCTCTGACTTCGTCCTACAACCCGAGCCTGACCACCAGTGGTAGCAGCTCTCTCGCCTCGGGGTCAGTGATCCCCTTCTGCAACACTGGTTACCTCCCATGGCCATAGAACCCTCTTGTTTGGTCACTACCAGTCACGAAATGGAGAGGTATTATGATATCTGCTACCTCTTCTGAGATTAGGGCAACGTATTAAATCCTTCTTATGTTTAAGCAGCAGGTCACCTTGTAGTTATTGCGAGACGAAAGCTGTTGTACATACCCCTCCGAGTCCTCCCTGTCAAATACAACTGGTCCAGTGTAGTTGCTACCCTCAGCCTTGTAAAGGCTTGTACCTGCCCCTGCATCGCCCGCCAGTGGTCAGGTTGGTGGATGTCTCTCATGATCGTCACTCACCAGTGGTCAGGTTGGTGGATGTCTCTCATGATCATCACTCACCAGTGGTCAGGTTGGTGGATGTCTCTCATGATCATCACTCACCAGTGGTCAGGTTGGTGGATGTCTCTCATGATCATCACTCACCAGTGGTCAGGTTGGTGGATGTCTCTCATGATCATCACTCACCAGTGGTCAGGTTGGTGGATGTCTCTCATGATCATCACTCACCAGTGGTCAGGTTGGTGGATGTCTCTCATGATCGTCACTCACCAGTGGTCAGGTTGGTGGATGTCTCTCATGATCGTCACTCACCAGTGGTCAGGTTGGTGGATGTCTCTCATGATCATCACTCACCAGTGGTCAGGTTGGTGGATGTCTCTCATGATCATCACTCACCAGTGGTCAGGTTGGTGGATGTCTCTCATGATCATCACTCACCAGTGGTCAGGTTGATGGATGTCTCTCATGATCATCACTCACCAGTGGTCAGGTTGATGGATGTCTCTCATGATCATCACTCACCAGTGGTCAGGTTGATGGATGTCTCATGATCATCACTCACCAGTGGTCAGGTTGATGGATGTCTCTCCATCACAGTGCATGACTCCACTCCGCACATGCCAAACTGAAGTTTCATCTGCTCCTTCACAAGCCCCAGCAGTATGATCTTATTTCCTGAACTGACCACGAGTCTGTTGACCTCGGCAGCTCCTGGAGATGGGTCTTCAGCCTTCCGGAAAACATTAGGGATGTGTGCATGTTCCTAGTCCGTCGATCATGCTCATTATCTTTGATGGAGGATTGTTTTAGTGCATTTGAAAATCTACATTGGAATATAGACTTTCTCATTGATATATATCACGGTAATGTGATTTCTGTGTGTTAATATCACAATTGTTCCACAAGAACATCTTCACCATTGTTCAACAAGATCATCACTATTGTTCCACAATAACATCAACAGTCTTTCACAAAAACATTCCCATGTTCCATGATAATATTGTCATAAGTATTCTCCAAGAACAACATCACCAATCTTCGACAAGAACATCGTCACCAGTGTTCCACAAAATCATCAACACCAGCGATCGATAATCACATCATCATCAGTGATCCACAAGCACATCATCACCACTAGTCTACACAAACATCAGTGTTCCACATAATTATTACAAATGTTTCATAAATTCAATAAGTTTCACAAGAAAATCATCAGTGTTCCACAAGAACATCGCCAGTGTTCAGCAAGAACATCGCCAGTGTTCAGCAAGAACATCGCGAGTGTTCCACAAGAAGATCACCAGTGTTCCGCAAGAAGATCACCAGTGTTCCGCAAGAACATCACCGGTGTTCCAAAAGAACATCACCAGTGTTCCACAAGAACATCACCAGTGTTCCACAAGAACATCACCAGTGTTCCGCAAGAACATCACCAGTGTTCAGCAAGAACATCACCAGTGTTCCACAAGAACATCACCAGTGTTCCGCAAGAATATCACAGTGTTCCGCAAGAACATCGCCAGTGTTCCGCAAGAACATCACCAGTGTTCTGCAAGAACATCACCAGTGTTCCACAAGAACATCACCAGTGTTCCACAAGAACATCACCAGTGTTCCACAAGAACATCACCAGTGTTCCACAAGAACATCACCAGTGTTCGCAAGAAGATCACCAGTGTTCCACAAGAACATCACCAGTGTTCCGCAAGAACCTCACCAGTGTTCCGCAAGAACATCACCAGTGTTCCACAAGAACATCACCAGTGTTCCACAAGAACATCACCAGTGTTCCACAAGAAGATCACCAGTGCTTCACAAGAACATCACCAGTGTTCCGCAAGAACCTCACCAGTGTTCCGCAAGAACATCACCAGTGTTCCACAAGAACATCACCAGTGTTCCACAAGAACATCACCAGTGTTCCACAAGAAGATCACCAGTGCTCCACAAGAACATCACCAGTGCTCCACAAGAACATCACCAGTGCTCCACAAGAACATCACCAGTGCTCCACAAGAACATCACCAGTGTTCCACAAGAACATCACCAGTGTTCCACAAGAAGATCACCAGTATTCCACAAGAACATCACCAGTGCTCCACAAGAACATCACCAGTGCTCCACAAGAACATCACCAGTGCTCCACAAGAACATTACCATTCTTAGACACCCCAACCCACAAATGTGAAAATAACAGAAATGACGACGTTTTGGTCCGTCATTGACATTGTCAACTGATAGCTATTTTCAGCTGTGTGACGAACCCTATTTTAGTACTCTTTCCGACCTATCTACCTTACGGGAAGGAGGGAGGATGGTCTTAATCCATGCTCTTCTCAGCCTGTTTTTATAAAAATCCCTCTTTTCTCTCGTCGTTAATTGCTGCTCATTCCTCCTTGAAAACCAACAAAAAGTTTGCTTGCCAATATTCACTGACTGGTAATGAATCCAGAAGCACAATATCTTCATTGTGATGTTGTGATGTTCGAGTTACATTCGAACTTCATCGTTGTCCAACGGACATTGTTAATTGATTTCAAACAAAACATTATCCATAAAAGTATTACTACCTGTTTTCAACATGAACATCTTCATCAATATTTTACAAAATATCATTACCAGTGTTCTACAACAACATCAAGAACAGTGATCCACGTGCAACATCGCATTATTCTACAATAATATCATCACCTGTTTTCCACAAAAACATAATCAATAGTGTTCCTTAAGAACCACATCCCCCGAGAACCCACATGAAATTTCATCACCAGTGTTGGTTAAGAACCTCATCACTAGTGGTCCATATGTAACATCTAACTTGTGTTCCACAAGAACATCTATACTAATCTCCTACAAGAAACTTATCACCAGTATTTTACGAGTAATGTTCCATAAGAACATAATAAAAGTACTTCCCAAGAACATAATCATAGGTGTTCAACTAGAATATCATTACCAGAGTTCCACAAGAACATCACCAATGTTCCATCAATTGTGTTCCACAAGAACATCATCACCAGTGTTCCACAAAACGTCATCACCAGTATTACAAAAGATCATCATCAGTGTTACACAAAACCTCCATCACCAGTGTTCCACAAGAACACCAGTGTTCCACAAGAACATCACCAGTGTTCCACAAGAAAAATATTGACAGTGTTTCAAAAGAACACCATCTCCATTGTTCCATAAGAACATAAAAAACATTGTTTATAAATAAAACAGTCATCAGCAGTGTTTCACGAGAATATCATGGCCAGTGTTCCACAAGAACATTACTAATGTTCCACAAGAAGATTACAAAAAGGGTTTAACAGTAACATTATCACGAGTAAGTCAATAGAACATCACGATTGTTCCTCAGGAACATCAGTAGAGTTACACAAAAACATTGTTAACAGTGTTAAACAAAAACATTATCACTAGTGTTCCACATGAACATCATCGTCAGTGTACCACAAATGTCTTATCATTAATGCAAACACTAAAATGTCAAGGCCGTGACTTATCAACTGGGTGCCAACTCATGTGAGAATAATAGGGAATGACAATGCAGACGAAGCTACAAAACTTGCAACTAAGAAAAAATTTAAAACTTGCAATTAAGAGAAGAAATGTAGACATTTACATACCACAGAGTCAATCACAGATTAAGAAGGTAATTAGAGATAGAGCAATGCAAAAGATGTACAGTGACCACAACACAGCAGTTGCAACATCAGGATCTGCGGGTTGGAACAAGAATTCAACTACGAACCGCTTACTTTGATGAAAGGGAGCAGTAGAACAACAGAAGTACACTTATAACGCATCAGGCTTGGATACCCATATGCATGGGAAATAGGCTTACAGGTTCCGGAAGATGAGAGGAAATGTCAGCACAGTGGAGAAATGCCCGACAGACCACTGGAACATTATCTAACACAGTGCACAGTTATAAACCCATTAAGATTTCAACTTACATTCAGCGGGACAGAAAACGTGGTTAAACACATTGGGCATTGTCTTATTGAAACGAAAATGCGAGTCATAAATACTCATACTCCGCCGAAGTTAAAGAGAAACAAGTAACACTTAGTGGGCCAGCCAGAGGCTTTGGACCCGCGCAGGGCCCTGAGCCTCTGAGAAAAATCACAAAAAATCCCTGAAAAACAAGAGTCAGTGTTGCAGAAGCACATCACCAATAATCCATAACATTATTACTAGCCTTCATTAAGAACATCGTCACCTGCGAGCCATGTAAAACACCATCACCAGTGCTCTACAAGAAGACCAATAGCTTTCAATAAAAATCTGAATAATGTTGTATGCGAACATAAATAATGTTATATAAGAACATCACCTGTGTTCCACTATAACATTATCATCAGTGTTGCTTACGAACTATAACATCATCACTAGTGCAACAAGAACATTATCACTCGTGTTCCATAAGAACATCATCACTCGTGTTCCATAAGAACATTATCACTCGTGTTCCATAAGAACATTATCACTCGTGTTCCATAAGAACATTATCACTCGTGTTCCATAAGAACATTACCACTCGTGTTCCATAAGAACATTACCACTCGTGTTCCATAAGAACATCATCACTCGTGTACCATAAGAACATTATCACTAGTGTTACTTAAGAACTACATCATCAGTGATTCACATGAAACGTACACTCCAGTGTTTTACAAAAACATCATTATTAGTCTTTAAGAACATCATTCCAAGTGTTCCACAGAAGCATCATCACCACTGATCCATAAGAACATCATTCCCAGTGTTCTACAGGAACATCAGCAATATTCCACAAGAACATCACTGGTGTTCCAAAAAAACTTCAGCAATAATCCATAAGTATGTCACCACTAGTGTTCCACAAGTGCATCATCACCATTGTTTCGCACCGTTCCACATTAATGTTCCACATGGCGATCATCACTTCCCAGTGATGATGCCAGTTTTCCACAATTACAAGATCATTCAGTTTTCCACAAGAACATGATCACCACTGTTTAACAAAAACATCGTTGCCATTGTTCCAGAAGCAAATCATCACCAGTGATCAACAGGACCTGTGATGATAAGAACATCACCTATGTTTCACAAGATCATCATCACTATTGATGCACGAAATTATCATCACCAGTGTTCCACAAGCACTCCTCATCAGTTTTCCGCAAGAATATCACCAGTGTTCATCAAGAACATTATATTCGATCCACATGAACAACTCCAGTGCTACACAAAAACATTTTTAGTAGACTTGAAGAACATCATCATCATTAGCGTTCCACAAGAACATCATCACCAGTGTTCCATACGGACGCCACCAGTGTTCCAGAAGGATCATCAACAGTGTTCCACACAGCATCGTGACAACTGTTTCCAGTGGGCCAGCCAGAGGTTAAGGGCCCGCGTAGAAACATACCTGCATAAAGGACTGTTTTAAAACATCTACAGTGTTCTACAAGAACATTTTTCCACGGATTCTACGAGAACATTGGTGAAATGTTCTCGTGCAATATTTGTGTTAGTGTTCCACTAGACGGCCACCTTCAGTTTTCAATAATAACATAAGATAAAAACCCACACTTGTGTTTTTGTGAAATTTATTTAAGAAATTTACACCAAGTCTTTCGCACTCTTCTGAGTGCCTTGTTAAGGTCTGAGTGTGTGGTTAGGGCGAGACTTACATCTCGACGACTAATGAGGTTAGTCATCGAGATGTAAGTCGTCATTAGATACACACACTGTAAATTCTTCACAAAAATTTCACAAATACACAAGTGTGAGTTTTTAACCAATGTTATTGTGTCTGTGAAGTCTAAACTAAAGACCTCGCAGAGCTAAAGATAATGGCGCTTAAGTCTGAGGTCATCACCTCAGACTTTATCGCCATTCTCACAACCCGCCAAACACAAACCGAAACTACAACGTTGGTACAACGTTCGAACAAGATTTAACACTTCCTAACCAGTTATAATAACCAATATTGCAAGTTGCAACAACGTTCTAATAGTTCATAAACACGTTAAGCCAAGATGTAACAGCTTTATTACAAGTTGTAACAAGCAGAAAATAGAGACAGTTTTGCTTTGTGTTTCCAGGGAAGTGATCTGTGTTTCACCATCACCGAAATTCGATTATCACAAGTGTTCTACCACCTCATCATATCATTAGTCTCAGTATCACAAGTGTTCCACCACATCCATAAACCCTGGTGTCATCAATCTACCACCCACCGACTAGGGAATCAATCATCATAAATTTTAGTCATCTCCAACAACTTCACATCTGCAGTATTCTGTCAGGATCAACAACTCTTCGCCCTCAGTGTATTACCTCTACAGTGAAGACCAACCCACACGTCAGAAGACGAAGAAGGGAACTATAAGGAGAAACCGCCAAGCCATTACGACTATATAGTACTGGGAAGGGGTCAGGATAAGGATTTGGGATGGGATGGGGGGAAGGAATGGTGCCCAACCACTTGTGGACGGTCGGGGATTGAACGCCGACCTGCATGAAGTAAGACCGTCGCTCTACCGTCCAGCCCAAGTGGTTGGGCAGAAGATGAAGAAACGGCGATGTTTCGGTCAGTCCTGGACCATTCTAAATGGTCGACTTGATAATGGTCCAGAACTGACCGAAATATCATCGTCTCCTCATCTTCTGATGAATGGTTTCGTCATCATATCTTCAGCCACACTATCGTGACTCATCGTCTGCGTCTAATCAGTGTTCATTTAAGTTTCCCCTCCACCCCAGAAGTCAATCATCAGGATTACTTATTTATCTCCACCAAAAGCCAATCGTCACCATTATTAATCACCAGTAAAAACTGCCCCTCACCATCGTTGTTGTTGTTAAGATTCGCTACTTGGAACAAAAAGTTCCAAGTAGCACGGGCTATGGTGAGCCCGTAGTCTCTCACCATCATTTTTCACCATCACCACCATTTCATATTAAGAGCGTTCCACCAACACAAATAGTCTTTTATCGTCATTGGTCCAAGACCCAGGATTATACTAACATAAGTTCTGTGCAACTAAAAGCCCATTTTCAAAAGTGATCCACCACACCTGTGTATCGTCAACAGTGTTCCACCACCCCGTGCATCGTGTCAACAGTGTTCCACCACCCCGTGCAGCGTGTCAACAGTGTTCCACCACCCCATGCACAGTGTCAACAGTGCTCCACCACCCCGTGCAGCGTGTCAACAGTGTTCCACCACCCCGTACAGAGTGTCAACAGTGTTCCACCACCCCGTGCAGCGTGTCAACAGTGTTCCACCACCCCGTGCAGAGTGTCAACAGTGTTCCACCACCCCGTGCAGCGTGTCAACAGTGTTCCACCACGCCGTGCAGCGTGTCAACAGTGTTTCACCAACCCGTGCAGCGTGTCAACAGTGTTCCACCACCCCGTGCAGCGTGTCAACTGTGTTCCACCACCCCGTGCAGCGTGTCAGGAGTGTTCCACCACCCTGTGCAGAGTGTCAACAGTGTTCCACCACCCGTGCAGAGTGTCAACAGTGTTCCACCACCCCGTGCAGCGTGTCAACAGTGTTCCACCACCCCGTGCAGCGTGTCAACAGTGTTCCACCACCCCGTGCAGAGTGTCAACAGTGTTCCACCACCCCGTGCAGCGTGTCAACAGTGTTCCACCACCCCGTGCAGCTTGTCAACAGTGTTCCACCACACCGTGCAGCGTGTCAACAGTGTTCCACCACCCCGTGCAGAGTGTCAACAGTGTTCCACCACCCCGTGCAGAGTGTCAACAGTGTTCCACCACCCCCGTGCAGTGTCAACAGTGTTCCAACACCCCGTGCAAAGTGTCAACAGTGTTCCACCTCCCCGTGCATAGTGTCAAAAGTGTTCCACCACCCCGTGCACAGTGTCAACAGTGTTCCACCACCCAGTACACAGTGTCAACAGTGTTCCACCACCCCGTGCACAGTGTCAATAGTGCTCCACCTCCCTGTGCACAGTGTCAAAAGTGTTCCACCACCCCGTACAGTGTCAACAGTGTTCCACCACCCCGTGCACAGTGTCAACAGTGTTCCACCACCCCGTGCACAGTGTCAACAGTGTTCCACCACCAAGTACACAGTGTCAACAGTATTCCACCACCCCGTGCAGCGTGTCAACAGTGTTCCACCTCCCCGTGCACAGTGTCAAAAGTGTTCCACAACCCCGTGCACAGTGTCAAAAGTGTTCCACAACCCCGTACACACTGTCAAAAGTGTTCCACCACCCCGTGCAGCGTGTCAACAGGGATCCACCTCCCCGTGCAGCGTGTCAACAGTATTCCACCACCCCGTGCAGCGTGTCAACAGTGTTCCACCACCCCGTGCAGCGTGTCAATAGTGTTCCACCACCCCGTGCAGCGTGTCAACAGTGTTCCACCACCCCGTGCAGCGTGTCAACAGTGTTCCATCACCCCGTGCAGCGTGTCAACAGTGTTCCATCACCCCGTACACAGAGTCACAGTGTTCCACCACCCCGTGCAGCGTGTCAACAGTGTTCCACCACGCCGCGCAGCGTGTCAACATTGTTCCACCACCCCGTACAGTGTGTCACAGTGTTCCACCACCCCTTGCAGCGTGTCAACAATGTTCCACCACCCCGTGCAGCGTGTCAATAGTGTTCCACCACCCCTTGCAGTCTGTCAACAGTGTTCCACCACCCCGTGCAGCGTGTCAACAGTGTTCCACCACCCCTTGCAGCGTGTCAACAATGTTCCACCACCCCTTGCAGCGTGTCAATAGTGTTCCACCACCCCTTGCAGTCTGTCAACAGTGTTCCACCACCCCGTGCAGCATGTCAACAGTGTTCCACCTCCCCGTGCAGCGTGTCAACACTGTACCACCACCCCTTGCAGCGTGTCAACAGTGTTCCACCACCCCTTGCAGCGTGTCAACAGTGCTCCACCAGGCCGTGCAGCGTGTCAACAGTCTTCCACCACCCCGTGCAGCGTGTTAACAGCGTTCCACCACCCCGTACACAGTGTCAACAGTGTTTCACCACCCCGTGCAGCGTGTCAACAGTGTTCCACCACCCCGTGCAGCGTGTCAACAGTGTTCCACCACCCTGTGCAGCGTGTCAACAGTGTTCCACAACCCCGTACAGCGTGTCAACAGTGTTCCACCACCCTGTGCAGCGTGTCAACAGCGTTCCGCAACCCCGTACACAGTGTCAATAGTGTTCCACCACCCCGTGCAGCGTGTCAACAGTGTTCCACCACCCCGTGCAGCGTGTCAACAGTGCTCCACCACCCCATACACAGTGTCAACAGTGTTCCACCACCCCTTGCAGCGTGTCAACAGTGCTCCACCACCCCGTACACAGTGTCAACAGTGTTCCACCACCCCGTGCAGCGTGTCAACAGTGTTCCACCACCCCGTGCAGCGTGTCAACAGTGCTCCACCACCCCGTACACAGTGTCAACAGTGTTCCACCACCCCGTGCAGCGTGTCAACAGTGTTCCACCACCCCTTGCAGCGTGTCAACAGTGCTCCACCACCCCGTACACAGTGTCAACAGTGTTCCACCACCCCGTGCAGCGTGTCAACAGTGTTCCACCACCCGTGCAGCGTGTCAACAGTGCTCCACCACCCCGTACACAGTGTCAACAGTGTTCCACCACCCCGTGCAGCGTCTCAACAGTGTTCCACCACCCCTTGCAGCGTGTCAACAGTGCTCCACCACCCCGTACACAGTGTCAACAGTGTTCCACCACCCCGTGCAGCGTGTCAACAGTGTTCCACCGCCCCGTGCATCATGTCAACAGTGGATAATATTGAAAGTTGTTGTTGTTAAAGATTCGCTACATGGGACAAAAAGTCCCAAGTAGCACGGGCTATGGTGAGCCCGTAGTGGATGATATTGAAAGAGTTACTAACTACTTATGACGACAGAAGACTGGAGGAGAGACGAATGCTGGTGAGCGGGCGGGTGCCAGAGAGCTGGACGATGTTCACCTGACAGAGGACAGAATATAATGGGACCCGCCGAGTGTGCCTGCTGCTCAGTGCACTTGTACACTACCAAGTGTTCGATGGTGTACGTGTACATACCGCCCTCTAGCAGTCACCCAGAATATACTAGTGATATTATACGCATAACAACTGCTGCGATACTGTAGTCACATGCAGCATTATTCAGCCTTCTTTGGGTCATACAACTCTACATCCAACTCTAGGAAAACAATTTTAATCTAGTTAATGCTAGAATGTCTAAATGTATGCAGTGTGGTGGATGTTTGGTCTTTCATGCCTTTCAGTGAGTTATCTGATCACAGAAGACAGCGCTCGGTAGAAGATAGGTTGAACATAATCAAAGCCAGAGGACAGAAAATGGAATTGTCTAGAATTAAGTGATTGTTCTGTGAGCAGTGAGTCATGACTCTTGAACGAGTCTGTGAAAGACAAGATTATCTATGCGCTCAACTCAAAATCTGAAACCAGATTCACACCAAGATGAAAGGGGCTCAGTCTTAGTGTTCATCAGCCAGTGCCTGGAGCCAAGAAACAAAAGAAGAAGAAGTAGATCAACAACGAAGAAACGGACGAGTAAGATCAAGAAAGTTACGAGGAGGCAATATGAGAAAATAGTGTACCGTGGACTGACGAACATAAACAAGAAGGTAATTGCAGGTCTATTGGCCCATATGAGGCAGCTCCTATTTATAACCACCCAAACGTAATGTGTTTATGTAATACGGAGCTACTTTATAGTTACAGCTGTACATTAATGTATGTAAAGGGCCAGGTAATTATACAACATTGCCCACACTTCCACCACCCTGCCCACACTTCCACCACCCTGCCCACACTTCCACCACCCTGCCAACACTTCCACCACTCTGCCCACACTTCCACCATCCTGCCAACACTTTCACCATCCTGCCCACACTTCCACCATCCTGCCCACACTTCCACCATCCTGCCCACACTTCCACCATCCTGCCCACACTTCCACCATCCTGCCCACACTTCCACCATCCTGCCCATACTTCCACCATCCTGCCCATATTTCCAACATCCTGCCCACACGTCCAACATCCTGCCCACACTTTCACCATCCTTCCCACATTTCCACCATCCTGCCAACACTTCCACAACCCAGCCCACACTTCCACCACCCTTCTTGAGATCTTGAGATGATTTCGGGGCGTTTTAGTGTCCCCGCGGCCCGGTCCTCGACCACGCCTCCACCCCCAGGAAGCAGCCCGTGACAGCTGACTAACACCCAATATACCTATTTTACTGCTAGGTAACAGGGGCATAGGGTGAAAGAAACTCTGCCCATTGTTTCTCGCTGGAGCCTGGGATCGAACCCAGGACCACAGAATTGCAAGTCCAGCTTGCTGTCCGCTCGACCGACCGGCTCCCTAATCAACATAGAGCATAGAATCCACCCTGCACACACTTCCCACCACCCTGCCAACACTTCCACCACCTTGATCTGCCATTTGTTTTATTTGCGGCTAGAGATGGATTGCACAGTGCACTAGGTTGTTCTCCATTCGAGCTTGTATTCGACATCAGGTGAGAGGACCTTTAAAGATGTTATTTGAACACATGCTAGATGAGTTACAGCCAGCAGAGTGAGCGTTACCTGACGGATGTCAAGAGCAAGCTGTCCAGAACGAGGGAGTTGGCCTTACGACATCTAGGTGAACAACAACAGGTAATGAAGCAGAAACATGACCAGAGGTTCAATGCCAAACTCAGAGTTTTTGAGCCAGGAGATTTGGTATGGTTTTGAAGCCTCGTATGGGTACGTCTATGTCTAACAAATTCGCAGGACCGTATCAAGTAGTCAAACGTCTTGGGGGTTACTTACAAGGTTTGCCATCCAAGCAGAAACGACAGACCATGAGTGTACATGTAAACCGGTTGAAGGCTTATTGTGGGCCTAGTATTGTGGCTTGTTGTGTTGCTGAGGAGGAAATTCCTGAAGAGTCGAGTGTTGCTGAGGAAGATAGTATATTTGTTTGTCTAATTCCAGTAGTTCCGGGGAAGAATTGTTGAGTCATTTGCAGGAGGAGGAGAGAGCAGAGTTCCAGGATCTTTTGGAGGTGTCTTCTAGCTTGTTTGGGGAGGTCCCCACTCAAACTTCTCTCATTACTCATGATATCACCCTGACAAATGTGACTCCAATTCAGTTGCACCCTTATCGAGTGACACCCGAGAAACGGCGTATCATCCAGGAGGAGGTTGATTATCTTCTTCGACATGGGTTCATTAGACCAGTCAGAGTTCCTGGAGTTTGCCATGCCTATTGTACCAAAGCCAGAAGATAAGTGGAGATTAGTAGTGGATTATAGAAAACTCAACCAGGTTACTATCGTTGATGTTTATCCGTTACCTTTATTAGAAGAATGTGTTGATACTATAGGTCATGCCAATTTTGTATCTAAATTAGACTTATCTAAGGGTTATCATCAGATACCTCTTACAGAGTTTGCCAGGGAAGTGACAGCATTTATCACTCCTGATGGAGCTTACGAGTATAACGTGATGCCGTTTGGGTTACGGAATGCCCCAGTCACGTTTCAGAAATTAATGAACTCTTTGTTGAAGGATGTGCCAGACTGTAGGGCATATCTGGATGACATTGTGATTTTCAGTAAGAATTGGGTAGATCATATGTCTAGTTTAAAGAATTGTTTCATATATTGCAACATGCTAATTTGACTGTCAATATGAAGAAATGTAGTTGGGCTAAAGGACCCATAGTGTATTTAGGACATGAGGTCGGACAAGGAAGGATAGTCCCCTTGCACGATAGATTCAGGCATTGTGGAGTACCCAGTCCTAACTAATAAGAAGTCTGTGCAAAGATTTATTGGAATGTGTCGTATTATAGGAGGTATTGTAAAAACTTTTCTATTGTTGCTGCACCCATAACAAATCTTTTAAGGAAACAGGTAAAATTTAAGTGGACGCAGGAGTGTCAGAACTCTTTTC
>WNGS01159964.1:120405-132905 GCA_020271785.1 Procambarus virginalis
CACTTCCACCATCGTGCCCACACTTCCACCACCCTGCCCACACTTCCACCACTGTGCCCATACTTCCACCACCGTGCCCATACTTCCACCACCCTGCCCACACTTCCACCACCCTGCCCACATTTTGACCACTTAGCACACTTCACCACCCTGCCCACACTTCCACCACCCTGCCCACACTTCCACTACCTGTCCACACTTCCACCACCTGCCCACACTTCCACCACCCTGCCCACACTTCCACCACCCTGCCCACACTTCCACCACCCTGCCCACACTTCCACCACCCTGCCCACACTTCCACCACCCTGCCAACACTTCCACCATCCTGCCCACACTTCCACCACCCTGTCCACACTTCCACCACCCTGCCAACACTTCCACCACCCTGCCCACACTTCCACCACCCTGCCCACACTTTGACCACCCTGCCACACTTCCACCACCCTGAGCACACTTCCACCACCCTGCCACACTTCCACCACCCTGTCCACACTTCCACCACCCTGAGCACACTTCACCACCCTGAGCACACTTCAGTTATCTTCAGTAACCGGGAGCCGGTGGCTGAGCAGACAGAACACTGGACGCGTGATCCTGTGGTCCCGGGTTCGATCCCGGGCGCCGGCGAGAAGCAATGGGCAGAGTTTCTTTCACTATGATACACCTGTTACCTAGCAGTAAATAGTACCTGGGAGTTAGTCAGCTGTCACGGGCTGCTTCCTGGGGGTGGAGGCCTGGTTGAGGACCAGGCCGTGGGACACTAAGCCCCGAAATCATCTCAAGAGAACCTCAAGATTACCTTGCCAACACTTCCACGATCATGTCCACACTTTCACCACCTTGCCCACACTTCCAGTATCTTACCTTGAGGTGATTTCGGGGCTCAGCGACCCCGCTGCCCGGTCGTCGGCCAGGCCTTCTCGTTGCTGGACTGGTCAACCAGACTGTTGGACGCGGATGCTCGCATCCTGACGTATGGGTCACAGCCTGGTTGATCACGTATCCTTTGGAGGCGTTTGTCAAGTTCTCTCTTGAACACTGTGAGTGGTCGGTCCGTTATGCTCCTTATGTGTAGTGGAAGCGTGTTGAACAGTCTCGGGCCTCTAATGTTGATAGAGTTCTCTCTCAGAGTACCAGTTGCACCTCTGTTTCAACGGGGGTATTCTGCTCATCCTGCCATGCCTTCTGGTCTCATGTGGTGTTATTTCTGTGTGCAGGTTTGGGACCAGCCCCTCTACTATTTTTCTATGTGTAAATTATTATGTATCTCTCCCGCCTGCGTTCAAGAGAATACAGATTTAGGCTCTTTAGTCAGTCCCAATAGTTTAGATGTTTTACTGAGTGGATTCTAGCAGCGAAGGATCTCTGCACGCTCTCCAGGTCAGGAATTTCTCCAGCTTTCAAAGGGGCTGTCATTGTGCAGCAGTACTCCACTCTAGAGAGTACTAGCGTCTTGAAAAGTATCATCATTAGTATAGCATCTCTAGTGTGAAAAGTTCTTGTTATCCAACCTGTCATTTTTCTTGCAGTTGTGACGGATACTTTATTGTGTTCTTTTAAGGTAAGGTCTTCCGTACGTGGTTTCCGTTTTATATTTTCATTTTTTCCGTAGCGCATGAGCTGAAACTTATCCTCGTTAAACACCTATTATTTTCTGTAGCCATTGTAAAACCTGATTTACATCTGATTGGAGGTTAGCCGTGTCCTCTATGTTGTCTATTCTCATTAAATCCTAGTGTCATCTGCAAAGGATGATACAGTACTTTGGTTGTGTCCTTGTCTATGTCCGATATGAGGATGAGAAGACGTACATGAGAAAGCACAGTACTTTGGGGGACTGAGCTCTTCACGGTTGATGGACCGGATTTGATTTTGTTGACTATTTCACATTGGGTTCTATTAGTCAGGAAATTGTAGATACATATGTCTATTTTTCCTGTAATTCCTTTTGAACGCATTTTATATGTGCAATAACACCATGGTCACATTTATCGAAGCCTTTTGCAAAATCTGTGTAAATTAAATCAGCGTTTTGTTTGTCTTCCATGGCATCTAGTGCCATGTCATAGTGGTCCAGCAGCTGTGACAGGCAAGAGCGCCCTATTCTGAAACCATGTTGTCCGGGGTAATGGAGATGCTGTGATTCCGTGTATTTTGTGATCTTACTTCTTAGCACTCTCTCAAAGATTTTATGATCTGTGATGTTAGTGATATATGTCTGTAATTTTTTGCCTTTGTCGTATTTCCTCCTTTATGGAGTGGTGCTATTTCTGCTGCTTTTAATGACAGGGATAACGCCAGTATCTAAGCTTTGTCTCCAAAGAATGTGAAGGGCCTGCAATAGCGGGTTTTTACAGTTCTTGATGAATATAGAGTTCCAGAATCAGAGCCTAGTGCAGTGTGCATAGGCATACTGTCTATACTTCTTCAAAATTCAGTGTGGATAGGGTGATATCTGATATATGATTTGATGTTGGTATCATATCTATGAAAAATTCATTTGGGTTATCAATCTTCAGTGTGTTTAGTGGCTCGCTGAAAACAGTCGTACTGATTCCTCAGTATTTCGCTCATTGCTTTGTTGTCATCAGTGAAAGTTCCATCTGTCTTTCGCAGGGGCCCGGTTCTAGATGTGGTTTTTTATCTTGATTTTGCATAGAAGAAAAAGTATTTCGGATTTCTCTGTTTCACTGATGGTCTTTTGCTCTCTTTGCCTCTCCTGGGTTTGTATGATTTTGTAGCTTTAGTTCAATTGTTTCTATTTTTCTACCCAACCTTC
Organism: Procambarus virginalis; assembly: GCA_020271785.1. NCBI lineage: Eukaryota > Metazoa > Arthropoda > Malacostraca > Decapoda > Cambaridae > Procambarus > Procambarus virginalis. Next base: position 123,188 of record WNGS01159964.1, read on the forward strand.
TTCGCCGTTCTTGAGATAGGGTGCGACTCTCAAGTTGTTCCGCGATTCGTTTCTTCGCCTGTAGAGGGAACGACGTTCCCGTTCCAATCTGCATCTCTTCCTCTTTTTTCTTAGGGTATGCGCGGTTTGAACATATTCTGGTGCTACTGAGCTTATTTTTTCCAGGCTTGTATTTTCAGGTTTCAGTTTCAGTTCAGGTTTGTATTTTCTAGGTGTTCTTCCCAGCTTATTTCTGTGAAGTGTTGGTTTATTAGCTCCCAGTTATCTGTTTATTATTGAAGTTGAATTTGCTGAAATCTCTACTGGGTATCGGGACAGGTTTGAAGGTCGATTCCCCATGCTTGTCAGAACTTCAATTAAGTTTTGATCTGAGTAAGAGGTATTTGTAATCATTATGTTTCTGATCAATTCATCCTTATTAGTGAAAATGAGGTCCAGCGTGTTCTCCTTCCTAGTTGGTTCTACTGTTTGCTGGTTTAAGGCAAACCTATCACACATCCGTAGCTGGTCACTTGCATGTGCGTGTTCATTTAGGCTACTTCCCGGAATTCTCTCTGATACAACCGTATCAGCTATGGTCTTCCATTTCAGGTGCCGTAGGTTGAAGTCCCCAAGCAGGATGATGTTTGGGGCTAGATTTGTGAGGTTTTCCAAGCAGTGATCTATTTTCATTAGTTGGTCTTTAAANACCCTGTCCACACTTCCACCACCCAGCCCACATTTCCACCACCCTGCTCACACTTCCACCACCATGCCCACACTTCCACCACCCTGCCCACACTTCCACCACCCTGCCCACTCTTCTACCACCCGGCCCACACTTCCACCATCCTGCCCATACTTCCACCACCCTGCCCACACTTCCCACCATCCTGTCCACACTTCCCACCACCCTGGCCACACTTCAACCACCCTGCCCACACTTCCACCACCCTGCCCACACTTCCAACACTTCCACCATCCTGCCCACTCTTCCACCACCGTGCACTCACATCCACCACCCTGCCCACACATCCACTACCCTGCCAAAACTTCCACCACCCTGCCAACACTTCCACCACCCTGCCAACACTTTCACCATCCTGCACATACTTCCAACAGCCTGCCAATACTTCCACCACCCTGCCCACACTTCCATCACCCTGCCCACACTTCCACCACCCTGCCAACACTTCCACCACCCTGCCCACATTTCCACCACCCTGCCCACACTTCCACCACCCTGTCCACACTTCTACCACCCTGCCCACACTTCCACCACCCTGCCCCATTTCCCACCTCCCTGCCAAAATTTCCACCACCCTAAACTCATTTCCAACACACTGTCAACACTTCCACCTCATTGCCCACACTTCCACCAGCCTGCCAACATTTCCGCCACCCTGCCAACACTTCCACAACCTTGCCCACACTTCCACTACCCTGCCAATATTTCCACTACCCTACCCCCACTTCTACCACTCTGCCAACACATACACCACCCTGCCCACACTTACACCACCCTGCCCACACTTCCCACCACCCTGCCCACACTTCCCACCACCCTGCCCACACTTCCCACCACCCTGCCCACACTTCCCCCATCCTGCAATCACTTCCACCACCCTGCCCACACTTCTAACCACCCTGCCAACACTTCCACCTCCCTAACCACACTTCCCACCACCCTGCCCACACTTCCACAACCCTGCCCACACTTCCCACCATCCTGCCCACACTTTCACCACCCTGCCAACATTTTCACCAGCCTAAACTCATTTCCAACACATTGTCAACACTTCCACCTCACTGCCCACACTTCCACCACCCTGCCAACACTTCCACCACCCTGCAAACACTTCCACCACTCTAAACTAATTTCCACCACAATGTCAACACTTCCACCTCACTGCCAACACTTCCACCACCCTGCCCACACTTCTACCATCCTGCCCACACTTCCACCACCCTGCCAACACTTCCATCATACTGCCCATACTACCATCACTTCCATCATCCTGGCCTCACAACCACCATTCTGCTCACACTTCCAACACTTCCACCACCCTGCCCACACTTTCACAACCCTGCCCACTCTTCCACAACCCTGCCCACACTTCCACCACCCTGCCCACACTTCCACAACCCTGCCCACACTTCCACAACCCTGCCCACACTTCCAACACTTCCACCATCCTGCCAACACTGCCACTATCCTGCCAACACTTCCACCATCCTGCCCATACTTCCACCATCCTGCCCACACTTCCACCATCCTGCCCACACTTCCACCATCCTGCCCACACTTCCACCACCCTGCCCCACCCTGCACGAACACACAGGGTGGCAGTGTGAGCACGAACACACAGGGTGGCAGTGTGAGCACGAACACACAGGGTGGCAGTGTGAGCACGAACACACACAGGGTGGCAGTGTGAGCACGAACACACAGGGTGGCAGTGTGAGCACGAACACACACAGGGTGGCAGTGTGAGCACGAACACACACAGGGTGGCAGTGTGAGCACGAACACACACAGGGTGGCAGTGTGAGCACGAACACACACAGGGTGGCAGTGTGAGCACGAACACACACAGGGTGGCAGTGTGAGCACGAACACACAGGGTGGCAGTGTGAGCACGAACACACACAGGGTGGCAGTGTGAGCACGAACACACAGGGTGGCAGTGTGAGCACGAACACACACAGGGTGGCAGTGTGAGCACGAACACACAGGGTGGCAGTGTGAGCACGAACACACACAGGGTGGCAGGGTGGCTCACTAGAGTCCCTATTTGCTTCGAAAATAAAATTATCTCTCTCGGTGAAATTAACGTCGACAATGGGGAATCGATGTTTCCTATAGAACACCCTTTCTCGTGATGCTAGTTTCACAGATGCTCACGATGCTCACTGCTCACTCACACTCACTATAACACTAACAAGTCTAGTTGCTCCTTGTAGGTGGTCACGTGGTGTGCAATATCTTTCTCTCTCCTTAAATCACTCGCGCCAAATTAACAAATATCGCGAACCGGATTCTGCAGCGAATCGCGCTAAATAAAATCTGGCAGATGACAAGATAATGATTAACGTCGATCAGGCGGAGGATCGAAGCTGTGGCCGGGCAAGGAGCTTCACGTCTTGGTAACATGACAGACGGCCTCAGAATGCTGCTGGCAGGCTGTGTATGACCCGCCGAGGCTCTCCTCAACATCTGCTCAATATATGAAATTACCCGATCAGGCACTGGGCACTGAGGCCTTCACCAATCAGGATAGTGGCGAGAGGCCGTGATGTCATACCTACATCACGGGGGAGGCCTAAGGCTTTTCGCAGCGGTTGGTCCTGCTCCTCTCTCTCTCTGACCACAAACTCGACAGTTCCTCATGAAAATTTCTGGATACTGGCTCTCTGAAGTTACTAGTTGACAAGCAGCATTTCTCCTCGCTGCAATTAACAAACAGCTAGGTACACGACGGCCCACGCGATACCAATATTCCTTCTGATGATATGAGCTTTCCACAGATAACCAACAAGGTAGACTTTTCTTGTCTTGTATTAACAAAACGCGACCTTGTGCATACACTCTAGTGCACTCTTGAGAGTTCAAGTGTCGCGATGCATTCACTTTGCACACATTTAAGAGAACTAGCAAAATTCATCCCCTTACATTATATGATGCTTATATAATGTATTTTCATGTGCGCTTTATCTATGTGCATTAACTCACCCTGTAATACAACAGGTCATGTANTCCTCTTCTTTTCTGCTTAGTCGTAAAAGTAATATTAAAGCTTGTCCCGCGAGTTCAACATCTGGTTTTTGGATGATTGTCAACTGTCTCTACAACGTACAGATTCGGAGGGACGTTGCAAATTGAAGATCTTGAGGGACCAGCGGCTCTTCAGTCCATAATATTGAAATCTGTGCTGTGCCTAACATCACCTACACGGGAAACCGTCCTTATCACTGACCTCACTGCTACCACTCCCGTATCCACTCGCCAGAGTCCACCTGGATTGTCCCTTCGTGACCGGTGAAGTCCAAGTCGCCATCAGGGAAAAGCCTTTTTCCCATGCCTGAGTGCAACTTCTCCTGAGCAACGACTTGGCAGAAGATCTGCAACCGTCCAACTTGTTATCATGGACAAACCCCATGTGTACCTCTGTAATGGATAATTCCCATCTTTGAGATGTTTCAGCAGAGGTTCAAGAAAGTGATGAAGTTTCTCCTCCGGTTTTGGTGACCACCCGTGCACAAGCTGCCGACCGCACCAGCTGACTCTACTGCTACCGCTGTCCCTCAATACCCTCAGAATCTACCACAGAATCTTACTAGGTTGGAGTTCTGTAAGTTACAGAGGGAAGATCCTTCATTGACACCATTATTCTTCCAGGCTGAGACTCAACCTGACAGTATTCCTGGGTTCTTCCTAGAGAATCAGCTTGCTCTCCCGCAGGAACAGACCCAGTAAGCTGAAGGAGATGACGATTGGGCCATGTCGAACAACTAGTGATTCCCACCAGCCTACGGCCCGATATTCTACACCTGGCCCACGGAGCACTTTCTCACTATGGTTTTAACAAAACCTACCACGGAATCAGACAAGACTACTACTGCCAGGTATGGTTAAAGACGTCAAACAGTACGTGCAACAGTGTCATATGTCAGATGGCAGGTAAACTAACATCTCTATTCCCAAAGCGCCGTTGACTCCTATCCAGGTGCCTGCGGAACCTTTCCACAGACTCATCATAGACTGTGTTGGTCCTTTACCCCGGACCAGTTCTGGCAACGCCTATATACTAACCATCCTGTGTCCTACCACCAGATTCCCCATAGCAGTTCCAGTAAAGAACATTACGGCTGCTACTGTGGTGAAACAACTATTTAAGATCTTCACCCAGTATGGATTTCCAAGGGAGGTTCAAAGTGACTGTGGCACCAACTTCACCAGTGATCTCTTCAAGAAAACACTGGAAGAGTTCAACATCACACAGGTATTGTCCAGCCCCTATCTTCCTGCTTCACAGGGTTCTCTTGAACGTAGTCATCAGACTATTAAAGCACTCCTAAAGAAATTTTGCAATGAAACCTTGAAGGACTGGGATAAACAACTTGACCTCATTAGTGCATTTTCAGAAGTCTCCCCAATGAGTCTCTAGGAGTATCTCCTTATGAGATGCTCTACGGACGTAAGTGCCGTACTCCTCTCAAAGCTTTTAAAGACTCTCTACGTAATGCCACCTTCAGTGACCCTCAGAATGTGCCCCAGTTTCTTCAAAACTTAAAACACATTCTAGAGAGAGTACGTAAATATGCTAATGACAATCTATTGAAAGCTCAGGAGAGGATGAAAACTCATTTTGACCAAAGCAGCGAAATAAGGAAATTTAAACCAGGAGACTTCGTGTTGGCATATTTTCCTATCCCAGGTTCTCCATTGCACAATAAGTTTTCAGGACCCTACCGCATCAAGGAGTGCAGCACAACCACAACTACGTTCTTGAGACTCCACATAGGCGGCGGAAGACCCAGTTGTGCCACGTCAACCTCCTGAAGCAGTATCAAGGTACTCCCCCCACTGTGTTGGTATCATTCTCCACATTAAAAGGTCCATACCTCCACAGTGAGCCTTCCCTGCTTCTCCTCCCAAAAGCACTCACACTGAGTCAGTGCCTTCCAACTCGGAAATCCTAACTGATCTTCATACCTATTTGCAGGACAGTAATAGTGCACCTCTCATCAGAATCTTCAAGGAACATCAGAAGTTGTTCAGCGATGATCCACAGGAGTGTAATGTGGTTCAGCACGACATCCAGCTACTCCTTGACACCCGACGATTCGTAACCTTTCTACCGAATCAGACCGAGGAAAAAGGAAGTTATGCGTGCTGAGGTACAGTACCTCCTGGATCATGGGCTGGCCACCCCTTGTGAGTCCCCTTGGGCCTCACCCTGCATCTTGGTGCCGAAACCGCAAGGTAAAGTGAGGTTGTGTACCGATTATCGGAAATTAATCTTGTGACTGTCAAGGATGCGTACCCCTTACCTAGAATAGATGACATCCTTGACGCCATTGGTAATGCTCGGTATTTGTCCAAGCTAGACTTACTCAAAGGATATTTCCAAGTATGTTTGCAGAGCGAGCTAAGGAAATGTCTGCCTTCACCACTCCCTTTGGCCTTTACAGATATGAACGCCTTCCATTTGGACTATGTAATGCCCCGGCCACCTTCAAGCGAGCTGTCAACCGCATCATCCATGGCTTAGATAACACCTACGCCTACTTGGATGATATCGTTGTGGCAACCAACACCTGGACGAACATCTGCTCCAGCTGCAACGATTGTTCGCCAAGCTCCTGACAGCCGGCCTCACCATCAACTTGGGCAAGTCCACCTTTGCTAAAGGTAAAGTGCGTTATCTTGGTCATGTGATAGGGAGTGGCAACCTAGCTCCGTTAAACATACACACTCAAGCCATCCAGCATTACCCACAGCCTACCACCAGGAAGCAGCTCCTGCGCTTCCTTGGTCTTGCCTCCTACTACCGTACGTTTGTGAGGAATTTTAGTACGGTAGCAACACCATTGATCACTTTAACCAGCCCCAAGCAACGGTATCATTGGACCATTCAGCAAACCATTGCTTTTGAACAACTTAAATCTCTGCTCTGTTCTAATCCTATTCTCGCCTCGCCAGATATCACGAAGCCTTTCATCCTCCATGTCGACGCCAGTGGTACCGGCATCGGAGGTGTCCTGATGCAACAACGAGGCGAGGAGATTCTACCTGTTAGCTACTACAGCTACAAGTTAAAACCACACCAGAAGAATTACAGCACTATCGAAAAGGAGCTACTCTCCATCGTCCTGAATTTACAGCACTTTGCGTCGTACCTACAAGGTGCTCGGTCTAACACCATCTACTCGGACCACAATCCCCTACGCTTCTTGCAGCAAGCCCAATTCAACAATCAACGACTTCTACGATGGGCTTTATATCTGCAGAATTTCAACCTGGAGATCATCTACATCAAGGGTTCTGACAACATCATAGCAGACGCCCTCTCCAGAGTCTATGAGGTAGAGGCAGCTCCACCTACCACTGGAAGAAGTAACTTCACCCGTTAGAGCAGGCTTCGGGGGAGAGTTGTGACGATAATCTCTTTCAAGAGAGATTGAGCCTGCTCTTCCCTACATAAAGTTACTTACATATATACAAGAATAAGATGCTACCTTCAAGATATGTCTACCAGTAGCACAAAACGTTTTGACCAGGAGGCAAAACGTAAAACGTACCCCCAACTCCACACTCCCTCCACGCCGGCTCGTCCGTCGTCAACCAGCAAACAACCATTCCCAGCCTGCCTGCTTCTGATTGGTGACCCGGAGACTGCACACCTGCACCTCTGCACCTCAGCGCCCTCTACCTGAGTCGATGTCTGGGCTTGATCCAGCCATTGAAGTCAGAATATCCTTGTTGTCTCAAGCTGTGAACAACCAACTGATACGCGTCCTGTTTATTGGTGGAGGTTCTCAGTTAGCACCCATATTCTCAGCACCTTTATTGCAATTTTGTCTTTATATTATTCCTAGAGTAAATTATCCCTATTCTTCATTGTTTATGTTAAATTTTTTGACTTGTTTGTTTGCACTGTACATAACCAAGGGATTGTCTTTGTTATTAATTTACTTTCCAGTTAATTAAAGTTTCATTGTTCATACTATGTGTTGTGCGCATCTTCCCTTACTTACCACAGACAACAGCCAAGCAGTCACTTTTTTTTGTAAATGTGACAGGCATTGACACCAGCCATTAGGAAGACTGCAGAACATCTACACTCCTACATTTTCCCATCACAATATATATATATTTATATATATATGTATGTATATATATATAAATAAAGAATGGAAGGGAATACCACCTCTGGGTGGATGAAGGGGGATTAGCCTCGGAGGAAACCACACATAACGCGCTAGAGGGAATGTTTAGGTCCCCTCCAATACAGTTTCTGCGTGTTTTTCTCCTACCCCCCCCCCCTTCCTTTTATGTTTTTTTGTGCATTATTAGATATACTAGCTGTACCTAACCGCGCGTTGCTGAGCCACAGCAACCTTCCCCTGTCCCCACGTTCTCCCCACAAATCCCCCATTCCCTCATCCTCCCAAAAATTCTTTACTCCTCCATTCCCTCATCCTCACCACCATTCCCCCTTTTCTCTGTCCTCTCGTCCTCCCCACCATCCCTCACTTCCCTGTCCTTTCGTCCTCCCCATCATTCCCCCCTCCCCTGTCCCCTCGTCTTCCCAGCCATCCCCCACTCACTTGTCCCCTTGTCCTCCCCACCAATACCCCCCTCTTCTGTCCTCTCGTCCTCCCCACCATCCCCCACTCTCGTCCCCCTCATCTTCCCCACCATTCCCCTGGTCCTCGTCCAATGCGTTCCCAAATGATCTGATGTCCCCATCATGGAAAAATAGGAACAGTTAAAAAATGATATGAAAAAAATGAAAAAAAATAAAAAATAAACTCACGAAATGAATGGTATGGAAAACAACACAGCCCAACTCTAAAGCACTGTCAAACAAAACAATTAAATAAAAATTAAAATAAATCGGAATCTATGAAACTTTTAATTTATCAATGCAATCAGAAACATTGAAATAGAATCATAACATATTTAGTATAGCGTGTCTTGCATTTACAAGCAACAAATGGCGCTGTTTAAAAAAAAAAATTACCTTTCACAGGTGTGGCATCTCTATAGTAGGTATATAAAAACATGGATGTATTTAAAACTAAAAACTCACACCCCAGAAGTGACTCGAACCCATACTGCCAGAAGCAATGAATCTGATATACAGGATCCCTTAACCACTCGACCAACACGACCGGACAAAAGAGGATGGTAGCCGAGGCTAATTCCCCATCCCCCCGCCGGCACTCTGTTGGTAATCTTGGGCATGGTATTTTATCAAATCCCCTCATTCTTTGGGGCACACGTGAGGAACACAAATGCGAACAAGCCTGAACGGTCTCCAGGCATATATGTAACTGAAAACTCACACCCCATAAGTGACTCGAACCCATACTGCCAGAAGCAATGCATCTGATGTACAGGATCCCTTAACCACTCGACCAACATGACCGGACAAAAGAAGATGGTAGCCGAAGATAATTCCCCAACCCACCGCCGACACTCTGTTGGTAATCTTGGGCATGGTATTTTATCAAATCACCTCATTCTTTGGGGCACACGTGAGGAACACAAATATTCCCCAAAAGTTGTTCACGTGTGCCCCAAAGAATGAGGTGATTTGATAAAATACCATGCCCAATATTACCAACAAAGTGCCGGCGGGGGGATGGGGAATTAGCCTCGTCTACCATCCTCTTTTGTCCGGTCGTTTTGGTCGAGTGGTTAAGTGATCCTGTACATCAGAGGCATTGCTTCTTGCAGTGTGGGTTCGATTCACTTCTGGGGTGAGTTTTCAGTTGCATATATGCCTGGAGACCATTCCGGCTTGTTCGCATGGATGTATATGAATGGAACGTTGTATCAAAATTATAAAGCAATCGATGAAGAACTTTCGGAGATTACAGCATGTGTTACTCTTATGTCCAACAGATTGTGTTGTTTTTCAAGAAAAGTATGTTTTTACCTGTCACAGACGTGACATCTATATAGTAGGTATATAAAAACATGCTCGTATGCGAATGGAATGTTGTG
>WNGS01159964.1:135405-156612 GCA_020271785.1 Procambarus virginalis
TGTATTTATGTTTGTAGGTTAGATTGGCATTTTAAAAGCACTAAAATCACTTTTTGTTGTTGATTGTTCAGTATATCACTGAATTATATCTTTAACAGATCTCTAACCCTGTCCATGGAGGACACAAGAAAATGTGTATATGCTAGTTAACGCTGTAAATGTGTGGCCACGTCTGTGGTAGAATAAATAAATAAATAAATAAATCCTCTACCCATCTGTGAGAAAATCAGTCATGGACGATGGGTCGCGTTTGATCATTATCTTAATTCCCCCGCCTTATGAGATGACATATTATTTCAAGTCCGCACAAAAACCTAACATAAGCTCCTCTGTAACATGATGCCAAATGAATTGATATTAGTGACATAATTAACAGAGGGAGAAGCTGGACACTGAGAGTTGATGGATTCTCTGGTGAGAGTTTCCGCCAGGTAGCCGGAGATGATCTGTTATAACACACTTACAAGAGGGATTTAACGTTAACAGTTCATGTATATTTTTAAGCTCTTGTCACATATTTATTGGAACAGCTAGCCTGTTGACAAGAGTATTAAGTAGGTTGCTCTTCATTTAAGATCAGAATAGTGTAAGTGTGTTACTGAATATGACTAAAAATTATAGACCAATGCAGACGAGGAGTAACAATAACGTGGCTGAAATATGTTGACCAAACCACACACTAGAAAGTGAAGGGACGACGAGACATTTCGGTCCATCCTGGACCATTCTCAAGTCGATTGTGGACAATTCTCACAATCGACTTGAGAATGGTTGGTCGGAAGCCGGTCGGCCGAGCGGACAGCACGCTGGACTTGTGATCCTGTGGTCCTGGGATCGATCCCAGACGCCGGCGAGAAACAATGGGCAGAGTTTCTTTCACCCTATGCCCCTGTTACCTAGCAGTAAAATAGGTACCTGGGTGTTAGTCAGCTGTCACGGGCTGCTTCCTGGGGGTGGAGGCCTGGTCGAGGACCGGGCCGCGGGCACACTAAAAAGCCCCGAAATCATCTCAAGATAACCTCAAGAAGATGGTCCAGGACGGACCGAAACGTCTCGTCTTCCCTTCACTTTCTAGTGTGTGGTTTTGGTCTACATATAGACCAATGATTCTACCACGAATCTTCTCTAGATCTATATTATAAAAGAGAATGTTTGTTTGTCCAAATTTCAAGGCCAGACGCTTGGGGCTAGCCTCACTCAAAGTTGACGGGGGAAGTGTTCTGGGACGGACATAAGCTGGTCGAGGAAGGCCTATGTTAAATGCTTTAAGAAATATTAGTAATAATGAAAATTGTGTGGAGGAGGCCGGGGAGTATTTGAGTCAAGGTGGACGTCAGGTGAGATATATATATAACGTGTTCTTTACGTCGAGTTTCTAACGTCATAATACAATTTCCTAGACCCATATAAGTTGTTTCACTACTTATTACTTTATTTTCCAAGATAAGGGTGAGAGGGGAAGAAGCAGGGAGGATGGGGTTGGAGAGGAGAGAATGTGGGTTGAGAAGGAAAGGGGAAAAGGAGGGATAGATATAGGTAGGTGGATGGATAGACAGATTGAAACATTGTTTTGTTAAAGTACATCCATAGAATTTATCAGATGAGAACGTGATATAGTACCAAACAGAAAAGTAGATATTGAAATAGTCAATTTGGAAAGCATGTAGGTAGATCTGAAAGAACTAATAATATATATCATGGAATAGCTAAGTGTATGTATCTTGACTAAGCCATACAGCTTCGGCAAGGCGGTTGATAGTGTACCGGTAATTGTATTGACCGTTTGCTCTTTCCTTCCTCTTCCCATTCTTCCCCTCCCCTTATTCCTCCCCCTTCCCACTCTCTCTTCCCCTTATTCCTTCCCCCCTCCTCCTTGCTCCATCTCCACCCTTCCCTTTCTCCGTTCTCTTGCCACGGACTTGTCAAGCCAAGTAATAAATCCTCTGGTACTATAAGCATACCTATCTCCAATAACGCTGGCCTGTTTGCCCACATGTCTGGATATGTAGGTGTGGGAACACACGATCCTTATTAGATTTAAAACCTTTCTCAAGTTGCTAGTGAAAAACTCGACATCAACAACAGGGTTTTATTCTCAGCTTAGTAGATGAATCTTGCAGAAAATAAAATCTCAACAAATTCAACTCTGTCGAAAGCAACAACAGCCTTGGATTTGTCAGAATTTGTAATATGAATGGAAGTAACAGACTTTACCTCTTGCAAGCTCCTTGTGTCAGTTCTCACCCTGGCCTCGTTGCATACGTCTACATTTCTTAAAGTTACATATTGATTTCTTTATGTATTCCTTCCCTTAGTTAGAAAATGTATTTCTAATATTTACCAGTTTCGCTTGTGTTCATGTGTGATGTGGTGTTCATGTGTACCAATTTTCCCTGCACTAGTTTTAGCCCCAGATTGGGTGCCAGATGTGCAGATTATTAGGAAGCGAGAGCAAACGCTGAGGTCCTACTAACTTGACCCAACTTTGTCCTCCTGTCACTGGGTCGTTAGCTCCTCAATTGAATAATCAATCTAGAGGGTAACAAACTCAATCAATTTTTGGTTCACACCAAAAATTTAGTATTTAGAGTTTGAAGCTGTGAGCTTGATCCCAGAGCTTAAACCAGTTAAATTCAAGAATTCAGAAGTAACTGTCGCTGAGAAAAATAACGTTACGTTACTTCCAGAGTGTCACTACAACAGCTAAACAGTACCAGCTGCAGCAGGACACGGTCCCACCACTCTGTCTGGTAATCACTAAACCTAGTATCTTGCCCTCTTGCATGGGCAAAATGAACAAAGTGAACTAGCTCAGCACTAGTGAACACTCGGACTCACCTCCACTCAACCCTTGTAGTTGATGGAAATACAACATAAACTATATAACAACTTCTTGCAAAGATATACTTATCACTTGGAAAATCTTCAATCAAGGAATAAATTAAATTAAAACTTGTTACTAAGGACTGCAACAAACAATTAATTATTTCATTACGTTAAACCCACTGTTATACAGAAAGTTAAACCAAGATGAATGATTATGCTAAACATTATACGATAACTCACAAGTACAACACTGCGATGTACGCAACACAATAATCAATGAATGATAAAATGTGCCTCCTAGACAAAATACTCATTGACTTACTTTTCCACAGGTGGCTGGAAAGAACACTCTCTTACACAGATACTGGAATACTCAATAATAAAAATAATAACACCGTACAACTCAAATGCACAAAAGTATAACAATACTAACTGTGGCATGTGTGTGTGTGACACTTATAACAAAGCCAGTGAACGGATACAGTATCACGCAGACTGCTGTACCCACACCTGTCTCATTGTTTCCTCCACCAGTTTAACTCACCTGTACCGGGTGATAAAAAGATATATAAACAAGATTTGTGTTCACTTTAAGACCGCCCTGTCACACCATAATTACATACATACAACGTTGTACTGCCGATACTCCGATGAAATACTCCAGCAATTTCCGCATGCAAGTTGTATGAGTTACATGCGAGTTGTACCCGCATGTTACCACGTGCGGAAATTACTGCATGCGACTTGTACCCGTCACCCTGTTGACTCAGGGTGACGGGTACAACTAATTCCAGGTCGCACGTGGCACGACCATCAAGTTGGGATGCACGGTGATGGCAGCTACACACAAGATACCAGGGTGAGCACGAACACACAGGGTGGCAGTGTGAGCACGAACACACAGGGTGGCAGTGTGAGAACGAACACACAGGGTGGCAGTGTGAGCACGAACACACACAGGGTGGCAGTGTGAGCACGAACACACACAGGGTGGCAGTGTGAGCAGGAACACACAGGGTGGCAGTGTGAGCATGAACACACAGGGTGGCAGTGTGAGCACGAACACACACAGGGTGGCAGTGTGAGCATGAACACACAGGGTGGCAGTGTGAGCATGAACACACAGGGTGGCAGTGTGAGCACGAACACACAGGGTGGCAGTGTGAGCACGAACACACAGGGTGGCAGTGTGAGCATGAACACACAGGGTGGCAGTGTGAGCACGAACACACAGGGTGGCAGTGTGAGCACGAACACACAGGGTGGCAGTGTGAGCATGAACACACAGGGTGGCAGTGTGAGCACGAACACACAGGGTGGCAGTGTGAGCATGAACACACAGGGTGGCAGTGTGAGCATGAACACACAGGGTGGCAGTGTGAGCACGAACACACAGGGTGGCAGTGTGAGCACGAACACACAGGGTGGCAGTGTGAGCACGAACACACAGGGTGGCAGTGTGAGCACGAACACACAGGGTGGCAGTGTGAGCATGAACACACACAGGGTGGCAGTGTGAGCACGAACACACAGGGTGGCAGTGTGAGCATTAACACACACAGGGTGACAGTGTGAGCATGAACACACACAGGGTGACAGTGTGAGCATGAACACACAGGGTGGCAGTGTGAGCATGAACACACACAGGGTGGCAGTGTGAGCATGAACACACAGGGTGGCAGTGTGAGCATGAACACACAGGGTGACAGTGTGAGCATGAACACACACAGGGTGGCAGTGTGAGCATGAACACACAGGGTGGCAGTGTGAGCACGAACACACACAGGGTGGCAGTGTGAGCATGAACACACACAGGGTGACAGTGTGAGCATGAACACACAGGGTGGCAGTGTGAGCATGAACACACAGGGTGACAGTGTGAGCATGAACACACACAGGGTGGCAGTGTGAGCATGAACACACAGGGTGGCAGTGTGAGCACGAACACACACAGGGTGGCAGTGTGAGCACGAACACACAGGGTGGCAGTGTGAGCATGAACACACAGGGTGACAGTGTGAGCATGAACACACACAGTGTGTGGCAGTGTGAGCACGATTACACAGGGTGTCAGTGTGAGCACGAACACACACAGGGTGGCAGTGTGAGCACGAATACACAGGGTGTCAGTGTGAGCACGAACACACACAGGGTGGCAGTGTGAGCACGAACACACGGGGTGGCAGTGTGAGCACGAACACACAGGGTGGCAGGGTGGCTCACTAGAGTCCCTATTTGCTTCGAAAATAAAATTATCTCTCTCGGTGAAATTAACGTCGACAATGGGGAATCGATGTTTCCTATAGAACACCCTTTCTCGTGATGCTAGTTTCACAGATGCTCACGATGCTCACTGCTCACTCACACTCACTATAACACTAACAAGTCTAGTTGCTCCTTGTAGGTGGTCACGTGGTGTGCAATATCTTTCTCTCTCCTTAAATCACTCGCGCCAAATTAACAAATATCGCGAACCGGATTCTGCAGCGAATCGCGCTAAATAAAATCTAGCAGATGACAAGATAATGATTAACGTCGATCAGGCGGAGGATCGAAGCTGTGGCCGGGCAAGGAGCTTCACGTCTTGGTAACATGACAGACGGCCTCAGAATGCTGCTGGCAGGCTGTGTATGACCCGCCGAGGCTCTCCTCAACATCTGCTCAATATATGAAATTACCCGATCAGGCACTGGGCACTGAGGCCTTCACCAGTCAGGATAGTGGCGAGAGGCCGTGATGTCATACCTACATCACGGGGGAGGCCTAAGGCTTTTCGCAGCGGTTGGTCCTGCTCCTCTCTCTCTCTGACCACAAACTCGACAGTTCCTCTTGAAAATTTCTGGATACTGGCTCCCTGAAGTTACTAGTTGATATGCAGCATTTCTCCTCGCTGCAATTAACAAACAGCTAGGTACACGACGGCCCACGCGATACCAATATACCTTCTGATGACATGAGCTTTCCACAGATAACCAACAAGGTAGACTATTCTTGTCTTGTATTAACAAAACGCGACCTTGTGCATACCCTCTAGTGCACTCTTGAGAGTTCAAGTGTCGCGATGCAATCACTTTGCACACATTTAAGAGAACTAGCAAAATTCATCCCCTTACATTATATGATGCTTATATAATGTATTTTCATGTGCGGTTTATCTATGTGTATTAACTCACCCTGTAATACAACAGGTCATGTAGTCACGGAGGTATTTGAGTAAAATATGAACTTTCACATATATAGCAAATCCTATTAAATGTATAAAAAATTGTATTTGCTTTATATTTATGAAGAAATCCCAAACATTAACACAACATAATGTACTAGGTCCTGCTCAACGTATCCTAGGCCTGATCATATCGTAAAACATAACATATCATATGCCTAGACATAACGTAGCATATCCTATTTGTAAAATAATGTGTAAATACACATTGTTAGACACGTAAGGTCTAGAACATAATTAAGATATAGCTGTCTCCCTTTGCACTTTTTCAGTAAGTCAAAATGTGAACAATAATTTGTGTGCAAAAGTCTATATTACGTCCAAGTGTTTCCTTGTGTCGTACTGTGTATGTACTGACATTCTGGAGGATGGGCTGATGTATTTTAACACGAGTGTGTTTTCCTGTATCTTTCTCTACAATGTTACACATGTTGCTGTGTGCTCAACAACACAAGTGTTTTGAGAGGAAAGCCGAATACAAAGACCATTGCGGCCAACCTCGTAAACATCTGTCACTGATAAATTATACAGTTTGTCTGTTTGCTGCTGAGATTATATATATATATATATATATATATATATATATATATATATATATATATATATATATATATATATATATATATATATATATATATGCCCAACTTGCCTAAACACGCAAGAGTAGTTATTCAACTATAGAACACTTTCCCACCAGGAGACTCGAACCCTAGCCAGCACAGAAGCCTTCCAGCCACTGGCATAACAGGTAACGCCTTAACCCACTGCACCACGCTCAGACCCTTAAAAGAGATGGTAATTTCGGGGTATTTGAACACTCCAAAGACTACCACCTCCCAAGAGCACTAGAACAAGTGAGGGGTCAAATTTACGTTTTTTCATCAAGTCCCTGTTGAATATGGGAAGATACTGTGTCTATGCTTAATGGCCAACTTGCCTAAACACGCAAGAGTAGTTATTCAACTATAGAACACTTTCCCACCAGGAGACTCGAACCCTAGCCAGCATAGAAGCCTTCCAGCCACTGGCATAACAGGTAACGCCTTAACCCACTGCACCACGCTCAGACCCTTAAAAGAAATGGTAATTTTGGGGTATTTCAACACTCCAAAGACTACCACCTCCCAAGAGCACTAGAGCAAGTGAGGGGTCAAATTTACGCTTTTTCATCAAGTCCCTGTTGAATATGGGAAGACACTGTGTCTATGCTTAATGCCAAACTTGCCTAAACACGGAAGAGCAGTTATTCAACTATAGAACACTTTCCCACCAGGAGAATCGAACCCTAGCCAGCACAGAAGCCTTCCAGCCACTGGCATAACAGGTAACGCCTTAACCCACTGCACCACGCTCAGACCCTTAAAAGAAATGGTAATTTTGGGGTATTTCAACACTCCAAAGACTACCACCTCCCAAGAGCACTAGAGCAAGTGAGGGAGGTGAGCACTAGAACAAGAAATATTTTATGCAAAACATAAAATAACAATTGTACTAATTTAGTTGAGACTTATTGCGCTATATTTTGTTAGCATTAACTCTTTTAGGATATCCATCATTAATATATATTTTATGTTCCCTCAGTAGCTATATGTACTTCCCATAATCTTGATGATTTTTCATGTAACTTTCTATTTCTTCAAGGTATGATATCTTGCCCAATTAGCTCTTGACTGCTGTTCACACACTCAGGCTTTCTATATTTTGTTTACTCATTTGTATATGTTGTTAGATTTCCCATTTCGATAAATAACAGCTTATTTCTGAATCCACTAAAGATATCTGCATATTAATAGAAAAATCAAGTTTACACACATGTGCTTTGGCACATGTGTGCTAACACATGTGAGTTCTGAAGATCACCGTGTGTTCACCCACGTGACGCTGCTATATTTTATTCATGATGCTCGAAATATAATGTATACTGATGAGAACATAAATATATTCCCAGAGACAAACATTATTCGGTTACCATGCAGCCCCCGTCCTTCTAAGGTTTCCCAACGACAAGAAACCATCGCACTTAAGTCCCTTCTTCCCTAACCTACCAGAGGACCCAAAACAGAAAACGGGACAGTATGTCAATTTCGCGAGCCGCTGCCATTTTCAAGTACGACAATTTCTGGTCTTACGTCGAATACGTCAAAATGCGACGTTCTATTAGGAGGACGGGTTTTGCCATATACGGTCATGATAAGCCTTTTGGCTGATGAGTTAAAGGTAAGGGTTAGGTCATTTTGAGTACTACGTGATATTTGGGAGCAAAGGTTCGTTTATCAGTGGATTTGTGCTGTATGAAGGCAAAATAAGAATTTTTGCCCACCATTAACCCGCGAAAGTGTGGACTAATTCAAATTGGCTGTCATTGGCCATTTTGGAAATTATCATTTTACTGGTTTGGCCAAAAATGTTGCACAGTGCAAGATTTTCTCGGTTAATTTTAAGCCTTAAATCCAAAATGGCCGCTGTTTTTGTATTCGGAACTGGCGACTTTTCGAAATCGCCAATTGCGATTAATATGAAGTAGAGCCTTCATATTAGACTCAAATGAAATCTCTGTTCATGTATAGTTGAATTATGGACAGTAAATGTACATCAACATTAATCTCATAAGACCAAAAGATCAATTTTTGTGGTTGATGACATGCAAACCTTAGCTCTCAACGGTGACAAAGATTCTACTGAAAGGCTGTGGACAACAGGTACGTACATTGAAACATTAAAGTTTACTTTATCAAAAGTACAAAGTATTAACAAATTGAGAACTTTACATAGTTGAGTTATATCACAAATGAACAATTACTCTTCTTCCATATCTGTTGAGTCTCTACACTCACTGCTCTCACTATCGCTACTCTCATCTAAACGGTCACGAGGTGAGAGTTGCTGGGACCCAGATGGGAGAGTATAAAAACCTTTTGTGCCCTCTAATACTTTTGCGCTACCTCTCACAGGAAGAGTATGGGGTGCACAACAAACTAGCCGCCTCCGGCGGCAACAATCAAATCAGTACTCTGGTCCCCATCTTCCCATGGAGGCCAATGGGGAAAGGATGCTCTAACAGTTTGTAATGGGGCTAACAATAAAGGATGTAGTTCGTCCTTCGCACATTGAGATTCAACGAGTCGTCACCTGGAGGTAGGCAAATTATTATCTTCTAAAGTGTGTTCCGCTTGGAGGCTCTGGAGTGACTACACTCTCAGCATAGACTTTGGAGATCACAAACGCTTTCATATCAGCTCTGACTTCGTCCTACAACCCGAGCCTGACCACCTCGTGGTAGCAGCTCTCTCGCCTCGGGGTCAGTGATCCCCTTCTGCAACACTGGTTACCTCGCATGGCCATAGAACCCTCTTGTTTGGTCACTACCAGTCACGAAATGGAGAGGTATTATGATATCTGCTACCTCTTCTGAGATTAGGGCAACGTATTAAATCTTCTTATGTTTAAGCAGCAGGTCACCTTGTAGTTATTGCGAGACGAAAGCTGTTGTACATACCCCTCCGAGTCCTCCCTGTCAAATACAACTGGTCCAGTGTAGTTGCTACCCTCAGCCTTGTAAAGTAGGGGTCTCCAAACTTTTCAATGTAAGGGCCACATTATATATTTCCCATATTTATGCGGGCCGAAGGAATAAAAAATGAAAAAAAGTGGTAAATATTATGGCAACAGCTTTCGTTGATAACTTAATGGTTACCATTTTAACTATTTTAAACATGCAATATTTTTGGCTACAATAGTATTATTGCTATTTTGTATAACTAAGATAAAGGTATTGTCAAAGTACAGAGAAAAGAATATTGACCAGTGTTTGTGCTCCCTGAAACAGAAGCAGCGAAGCCCCACTCGCCCTCCATCCCCACAATATACAGTTATACACAACTGATTGGTTGTAATGCACAACACATACCTACCAGTACTAGTATCTGTGCGTCACACTATCGAGAGAGAGGAAAACTGACTCGGGCTGAGCGCCACCAGTCAGCAGCCCCAGCTTTGAATAATTCTGCGATGCCATTCGTACGATAATTATTTTTTCAAGGCCACCACACAGGGATTTGTTTGGCGGGCCGGATGAAATTATGTGGCGGGCCGGATGTGGCCCGCGGGCCATAGTTTGGAGACCCCTGTTGTAAAGGCTTGTACCTGCCCCTGCATCGCCCGCCAGTGGTCAGGTTGGTGGATGTCTCTCATGATCATCACTCACCAGTGGTCAGGTTGGTGGATGTCTCTCATGATCATCACTCACCAGTGGTCAGGTTGGTGGATATCTCTCATGATCATCACTCACCAGTGGTCAGGTTGGTGGATGTCTCTCATGATCATCACTCACCAGTGGTCAGGTTGGTGGATGTCTCTCATGATCATCACTCACCAGTGGTCAGGTTGGTGGATGTCTCTCATGATCATCACTCACCAGTGGTCAGGTTGGTGGATGTCTCTCATGATCATCACTCACCAGTGGTCAGGTTGATGGATGTCTCTCATGATCATCACTCACCAGTGGTCAGGTTGGTGGATGTCTCTCATGATCATCACTCACCAGTGGTCAGGTTGGTGGATGTCTCTCCATCACAGTGCATGACTCCACTCCGCACATGCCAAACTGAAGTTTCATCTGCTCCTTAACAAGCCACACCAGTATGATCTTATTTCCTGAACTGACCACGAGTCTGTTGACCTCGGCAGCTCCTGGAGATAGGTCTTCAGCCTTCCGGAAAACATTAGGGATGTGTGCATGTTCCTAGTCCGTCGATCATGCTCATTATCTTTGATGGAGGATTGTTTTAGTGCATTTGAAAATCTACATTGGAATATAGACTTTCTCATTGATATATATCACGGTAATGTGATTTCTGTGTGTTAATATCACAATTGTTCCACAAGAACATCTTCACCATTGTTCAACAAGATCATCACAATTGTTCCCCAATAACATCAACAGTCTTTCACAAAAACATTCCCATGTTCCATGATAATATTGTCATAAGTATTCTCCAAGAACAACATCACCAATCTTCGACAAGAACATCGTCACCAGTGTTCCACAAAATCATCAACACCAGCGATCGATAATCACATCATCATCAGTGATCCACAAGCACATCATCACCACTAGTCTACACAAACATCAGTGTTCCACATAATTATTACAAATGTTTCATAAATTCAATAAGTTTCACAAGAAAATCATCAGTGTTCCACAAGAACATCGCCAGTGTTCAGCAAGAACATCGCCAGTGTTCAGCAAGAACATCGCGAGTGTTCCACAAGAAGATCACCAGTGTTCCGCAAGAACATCACCAGTGTTCTGCAAGAACATCACCAGTGTTCCAAAAGAACATCACCAGTGTTCCACAAGAACATCACCAGTGTTCCACAAGAACATCACCAGTGTTCCGCAAGAACATCACCAGTGTTCAGCAAGAACATCACCAGTGTTCCACAAGAACATCACCAGTGTTCCGCAAGAATATCACCAGTGTTCCGCAAGAACATCGCCAGTGTTCAGCAAGAACATCGCCAGTGTTCAGCAAGAACATCGCGAGTGTTCCACAAGAAGATCACCAGTGTTCCGCAAGAACATCACCAGTGTTCCGCAAGAACATCACCGGTGTTCCAAAAGAACATCACCAGTGTTCCACAAGAACATCACCAGTGTTCCACAAGAACATCACCAGTGTTCCGCAAGAACATCACCAGTGTTCAGCAAGAACATCACCAGTGTTCCACAAGAACATCACCAGTGTTCCGCAAGAATATCACCAGTGTTCCGCAAGAACATCGCCAGTGTTCCGCAAGAACATCACCAGTGTTCTGCAAGAACATCACCAGTGTTCCACAAGAACATCACCAGTGTTCCACAAGAACATCACCAGTGTTCCACAAGAACATCACCAGTGTTCCACAAGAACATCACCAGTGTTCGCTAGAACCTCACCAGTGTTCCGCAAGAAGATCACCAGTGCTCCACAAGAACATCACCAGTGTTCCGCAAGAACCTCACCAGTGTTCCGCAAGAACATCACCAGTGTTCCACAAGAACATCACCAGTGTTCCACAAGAACATCACCAGTGTTCCACAAGAACATCACCAGTGCTCCACAAGAACATCACCAGTGTTCCGCAAGAACCTCACCAGTGTTCCACAAGAACATCACCAGTGTTCCACAAGAACATCACCAGTGTTCCACAAGAACATCACCAGTGTTCCACAAGAACATCACCAGTGCTCCACAAGAACATCACCAGTGCTCCACAAGAACATCACCAGTGCTCCACAAGAACATCACCAGTGTTCCACAAGAACATCACCAGTGTTCCACAAGAAGATCACCAGTATTCCACAAGAACATCACCAGTGCTCCACAAGAACATCACCAGTGCTCCACAAGAACATTACCATTCTTAGATACCCCAACCCACAAATGTGAAAATAACAGAAATGACGACGTTTTGGTCCGTCATTGACATTGTCAACTGATAGCTATTTTCAGCTGTGTGACGAACCCTATTTTAGTACTCTTTCCGACCTATCTACCTTACGGGAAGGAGGGAGGATGGTCTTAATCCATGCTCTTCTCAGCCTGTTTTTATAAAAATCCCCCTTTTCTCTCGTCGTTAATTGCTGCTCATTCCTCCTTAAAACCAACAAAAAGTTTGCTTGCCAATATTCACTGACTGGTAATGAATCCAGAAGCACAATATCTTCATTGTGATGTTGTGATGTTCGAGTTACATTCGAACTTCATCGTTGTCCAACGGACATTGTTAATTGATTTCAAACAAAACATTATCCATAAAAGTATTACTACCTGTTTTCAACATGAACATCTTCATCAATATTTTACAAAATATCATTACCAGTGTTCTACAAGAACATCAAGAACAGTGATCCACGTGCAACATCGCATTATTCTACAATAATATCATCACCTGTTTTCCACAAAAACATAATCAATAGTGTTCCTTAAGAACCACATCCCCCGAGAACCCACATGAAATTTCATCACCGGTGTTGGTTAAGAACCTCATCACTAGTGGTCCATATGTAACATCTAACTTGTGTTCCACAAGAACATCTATACTAATCTACAAGAAACTTATCACCAGTATTTTACGAGTAATGTTCCATAAGAACATAATAAAAGTACTTCCCAAGAACATAATCATAGGTGTTCAACTAGAATATCATTACCAGAGTTCCACAAGAACATCACCAATGTTCCATCAATTGTGTTCCACAAGAACATCATCACCAGTGTTCCACAAAACGTCATCACCAGTATTACAAAAGATCATCATCAGTGTTACACAAAACCTCCATCACCAGTGTTCCACAAGAACACCAGAGTTCCACAAGAACATCACCAGTGTTCCACAGTGACAAGAAAAATATTGACAGTGTTTCAAAAGAACACCATCTCCATTGTTCCATAAGAACATAAAAAACATTGTTTATAAATAAAACAGTCATCAGCAGTGTTTCACGAGAATATCATGGCCAGTGTTCCACAAGAACATTACTAATGTTCCACAAGAAGATTACAAAAAGGGTTTAACAGTAACATTATCACGAGTAAGTCAATAGAACATCACGATTGTTCCTCAGGAACATCAGTAGAGTTACACAAAAACATTATTAACAGTGTTAAACAAAAACATTATCACTAGTGTTCCACATGAACATCATCGTCAGTGTACCACAAATGTCTTATCATTAATGCAAACACTAAAATGTCAAGGCCGTGACTTATCAACTGGGTGCCAACTCATGTGAGAATAATAGGGAATGACATTGCAGACGAAGCTACAAAACTTGCAACTAAGAAAAAATTTAAAACTTGCAATTAAGAGAAGAAATGTAGACATTTACATACCACAGAGTCAATCACAGATTAAGAAGGTAATTAGAGATAGAGCAATGCAAAAGATGTACAGTGACCACAACACAGCAGTTGCAACATCAGGATCTGCGGGTTGGAACAAGAATTCAACTACGAACCGCTTACTTTGATGAAAGGGAGCAGTAGAACAACAGAAGTACACTTATATCGCATCAGGCTTGGATACCCATATGCATGGGAAATAGGCTTACAGGTTCCGGAAGATGAGAGGAAATGTCAGCACAGTGGAGAAATGCCCGACAGACCACTGGAACATTATCTAACACAGTGCACAGTTATAAACCCATTAAGATTTCAACTTACATTCAGCAGGACAGAAAACGTGGTTAAACACATTGGGCATTGTCTTATTGAAACGAAAATGCGAGTCATAAATACTCATACTCCGCCGAAGTTAAAGAGAAACAAGTAACACTTAGTGGGCCAGCCAGAGGCTTTGGACCCGCGCAGGGCCCTGAGCCTCTGAGAAAAATCACAAAAAATCCCTGAAAAACAAGAGTCAGTGTTGCAGAAGCACATCACCAATAATCCATAACATTATTACTAGCCTTCATTAAGAACATCGTCACCTGCGAGCCATGTAAAACACCATCACCAGTGCTCTACAAGAAGACCAATAGCTTTCAATAAAAATCTGAATAATGTTGTATGCGAACATAAATAATGTTATATAAGAACATCACCTGTGTTCCACTATAACATTATCATCAGTGTTGCTTAGGAACTATAACATCATCACTAGTGCAACAAGAACATTATCACTCGTGTTCCATAAGAACATCATCACTCGTGTTCCATAAGAACATTATCACTCGTGTTCCATAAGAACATTATCACTCGTGTTCCATAAGAACATTATCACTCGTGTTCCATAAGAACATTACCACTCGTGTTCCATAAGAACATTACCACTCGTGTTCCATAAGAACATCATCACTCGTGTTCCATAAGAACATCATCACTCGTGTACCATAAGAACATTATCACTAGTGTTACTTAAGAACTACATCATCAGTGATTCACATGAAACGTACACTCCAGTGTTTTACAAAAACATCATTATTAGTCTTTAAGAACATCATTCCAAGTGTTCCACAGAAGCATCATCACCACTGATCCATAAGAACATCATTCCCAGTGTTCTACAGGAACATCAGCAATATTCCACAAGAACATCACTGGTGTTCCAAAAAAACTTCAGCAATAATCCATAAGTATGTCACCACTAGTGTTCCACAAGTGCATCATCACCATTGTTTCGCACCGTTCCACATTAATGTTCCACATGGCGATCATCACTTCCCAGTGATGATGCCAGTTTTCCACAATTACAAGATCATTCAGTTTTCCACAAGAACATGATCACCACTGTTTAACAAAAACATCGTTGCCATTGTTCCAGAAGCAAATCATCACCAGTGATCAACAGGACCTGTGATGATAAGAACATCACCTATGTTTCACAAGATCATCATCACTATTGATGCACGAAATTATCATCACCAGTGTTCCACAAGCACTCCTCATCAGTTTTCCGCAAGAATATCACCAGTGTTCATCAAGAACATTATATTCGATCCACATGAACAACTCCAGTGCTACACAAAAACATTTTTAGTAGACTTGAAGAACATCATCATCATTAGCGTTCCACAAGAACATCATCACCAGTGTTCCATACGGACGCCACCAGTGTTCCAGAAGGATCATCAACAGTGTTCCACACAGCATCGTGACAACTGTTTCCAGTGGGCCAGCCAGAGGTTAAGGGCCCGCGTAGAAACATACCTGCATAAAGGACTGTTTTAAAACATCTACAGTGTTCTACAAGAACATTTTTCCACGGATTCTACGAGAACATTGGTGAAATGTTCTCGTGCAATATTTGTGTTAGTGTTCCACTAGACGGCCACCTTCAGTTTTCAATAATAACATAAGATAAAAATCCACACTTGTGTTTTTGTGAAATTTATTTAAGAAATTTACACCAAGTCTTTCGCACTCTTCTGAGTGCCTTGTTAAGGTCTGAGTGTGTGGTTAGGGCGAGACTTACATCTCGACGACTAATGAGGTTAGTCGTCGAGATGTAAGTCGTCATTAGATACACACACCGCAAATTCTTCACAAAAATTTCACAAATACACAAGTGTGAGTTTTTAACCAATGTTATTGTGTCTGTGAAGTCTAAACTAAAGACCTCGCAGAGCTAAAGATAATGGCGCTTAAGTCTGAGGTCATCACCTCAGACTTTAGCGCCATTCTCACAACCCGCCAAACACACACCGAAACTACAACGTTGGTACAACGTTCGAACAAGATTTAACACTTCCTAACCAGTTATAACAACCAATATTGCAAGTTGCAACAACGTTCTAATAGTTCATAAACACGTTAAGCCAAGATGTAACAGCTTTATTACAAGTTGTAACAAGCAGAAAATAGAGACAGTTTTGCTTTGTGTTTCCAGGGAAGTGATCTGTGTTTCACCATCACCGAAATCCGATTATCACAAGTGTTCTACCACCTCATCATATCATTAGTCTCAGTATCACAAGTGTTCCACCACATCCATAAACCCTGGTGTCATCAATCTACCACCCACCGACTAGGGAATCAATCATCATAAATTTTAGTCATCTCCAACAACTTCACATCTGCAGTATTCTATCAGGATCAACAACTCTTCGCCCTCAGTGTATTACCTCTACAGTGAGGACCAAACCACACGCCAGAAGACGAAGAAGGGAACTATAAGGAGAAACCGCCAAGCCATTACGACTATATAGTACTGGGAAGGGGTCAGGATAAGGATTTGGGATGGGATGGGGGGAAGGAATGGTGCCCAACCACTTGTGGACGGTCGGGGATTGAACGCCGACCTGCATGAAGTAAGACCGTCGCTCTACCGTCCAGCCCAAGTGGTTGGGCAGAAGATGAAGAAACGGCGATGTTTCGGTCAGTCCTGGACCATTCTAAATGGTCGACTTGATAATGGTCCAGAACGGACCGAAATATCATCGTCTCCTCATCTTCTGATGAATGGTTTGGTCATCATATCTTCAGCCACACTATCGTGACTCATCGTCTGCGTCTAATCAGTGTTCATTTAAGTTTCCCCTCCACCCCAGAAGTCAATCATCAGGATTACTTATTTATCTCCACCAAAAGCCAATCGTCACCATTATTAATCACCAGTAAAAACTGCCCCTCACCATCGTTGTTGTTGTTAAGATTCGCTACTTGGAACAAAAAGTTCCAAGTAGCACGGGCTATGGTGAGCCCGTAGTCTCTCACCATCATTTTTCACCATCACCACCATTTCATATTAAGAGCGTTCCACCAACACAAATAGTCTTTTATCGTCATTGGTCCAAGACCCAGGATTATACTAACATAAGTTCTGTGCAACTAACAGCCCATTTTCAAAAGTGATCCACCACACCTGTGTATCGTCAACAGTGTTCCACCACCCCGTGCATCGTGTCAACAGTGTTCCACCACCCCGTGCAGCGTGTCAACAGTGTTCCACCACCCCATGCACAGTGTCAATAGTGCTCCACCACCCCGTGCAGCGTGTCAACAGTGTTCCACCACCCCGTACAGAGTGTCAACAGTGTTCCACCACCCCGTGCAGCGTGTCAACAGTGTTCCACCACCCCGTGCAGAGTGTCAACAGTGTTCCACCACCCCGTGCAGCGTGTCAACAGTGTTCCACCACGCCGTGCAGCGTGTCAACAGTGTTTCACCACCCCGTGCAGCGTGTCAACAGTGTTCCACCACCCCGTGCAGCGTGTCAACAGTGTTCCACCACCCCGTGCAGCGTGTCAAGAGTGTTCCACCACCCTGTGCAGAGTGTCAACAGTGTTCCACCACCCCGTGCAGCGTGTCAACAGTGTTCCACCACCCCGTGCAGCGTGTCAACAGTGTTCCACCACCCCGTGCAGCGTGTCAACAGTGTTCCACCACCCCGTGCAGAGTGTCAACAGTGTTCCACCACCCCGTGCAGCGTGTCAACAGTGTTCCACCACCCCGTGCAGCGTGTCAACAGTGTTCCACCACCCCGTGCAGCGTGTCAACAGTGTTCCACCACCCCGTGCAGAGTGTCAACAGTGTTCCACCACCCCGTGCAGTGTCAACAGTGTTCCACCACCCCGTGCAGCGTGTCAACAGTGTTCCACCACCCCGTGCAGCGTGTCAACAGTGTTCCACCACCCCGTGCAGAGTGTCAACAGTGTTCCACCACCCCGTGCACAGTGTCAACAGTGTTCCACCACCCCGTGCAGTGTCAACAGTGTTCCACCACCCCGTGCACAGTGTCAACAGTGTTCCACCACCCCGTGCACAGTGTCAACAGTGTTCCACCACCCCGTGCACAGTGTCAACAGTGTTCCACCACCCCGTGCACAGTGTCAACAGTGTTCCACCACCCAGTACACAGTGTCAACAGTGTTCCACCACCCCGTGCACAGTGTCAACAGTGTTCCACCTCCCCGTGCACAGTGTCAAAAGTGTTCCACCACCCCGTACAGTGTCAAAAGTGTTCCACCACCCCGTGCACAGTGTCAACAGTGTTCCACCACCCCGTGCAGCGTGTCAACAGTGTTCCACCACCCCGTGCAGCGTGTCAACAGTATTCCACCACCCCGTGCAGCGTGTCAACAGTGTTCCACCACCCCGTGCAGCGTGTCAACAGTGTTCCACCACCCCGTGCAGCGTGTCAACAGTGTTCCACCACCCCGTGCAGCGTGTCAACAGTGTTCCACCACCCCGTGCAGCGTGTCAACAGTGTTCCACCACCCCGTGCAGCGTGTCAACAGTGTTCCACCACCCCGTGCAGCGTGTCAACAGTGTTCCACCACGCCGCGCAGCGTGTCAACACTGTTCCACCACCCCGTACAGTGTGTCACAGTGTTCCACCACCCCTTGCAGCGTGTCAACAATGTTCCACCACCCCGTGCAGCGTGTCAATAGTGTTCCACCACCCCTTGCAGTCTGTCAACAGTGTTCCACCACCCCGTGCAGCGTGTCAACAGTGTTCCACCACCCCTTGCAGCGTGTCAACAGTGTTCCACCACCCCTTGCAGCGTGTCAATAGTGTTCCACCACCCCTTGCAGTCTGTCAACAGTGTTCCACCACCCCGTGCAGCATGTCAACAGTGTTCTACCTCCCCGTGCAGCGTGTCAACACTGTACCACCACCCCTTGCAGCGTGTCAACAGTGTTCCACCACCCCTTGCAGCGTGTCAACAGTGCTCCACCAGGCCGTGCAGCGTGTCAACAGTCTTCCACCACCCCGTGCAGCGTGTTAACAGCGTTCCACCACCCCGTACAGTGTGTCACAGAGTTCCACCACCCTTGCAGCATGTCAACAATGTTCCACCACCCCGTGCAGCGTGTCAACAGTGTTCCACCACCCCTTGCAGTCTGTCAACAGTGTTCCACCACCCCGTGCAGCGTGTCAACAGTGTTCCACCACCCCTTGCAGCGTGTCAACAGTGTTCCACCACCCCTTGCAGCGTGTCAATAGTGTTCCACCACCCCTTGCAATCTGTCAACAGTGTTCCACCACCCCGTGCAGCATGTCAACAGTGTTCCACCTCCCCGTGCAGCGTGTCAACACTGTACCACCACCCCTTGCAGCGTGTCAACAGTGCTCCACCAGGCCGTGCAGCGTGTCAACAGTCTTCCACCACCCCGTGCAGCATGTTAACAGCGTTCCACCACCCCGTACACAGTGTCAACAGTGTTCACCACCCCGTGCAGCGTGTCAACAGTGTTCCACCACCCCGTGCAGCGTGTCAACAGTGTTCCACCACCCTGTGCAGCGTGTCAACAGTGTTCCACAACCCCGTACAGCGTGTCAACAGTGTTCCACCACCCTGTGCAGCGTGTCAACAGCGTTCCCAACCACCCGTACACGTGTCAATAGTGTTCCACCACCCCGGGCAGCGTGTCAACAGTGTTCCACCACCCCGTGCAGCGTGTCAACAGTGCTCCACCACCCATACACAGTGTCAACAGTGTTCCACCACCCCTTGCAGCGTGTCAACAGTGCTCCACCACCCCGTACACAGTGTCAACAGTGTTCCACCACCCGTGCAGCGTGTCAACAGTGTTCCACCACCCCGTGCAGCGTGTCAACAGTGCTCCACCACCCCGTACACAGTGTCAACAGTGTTCCACCACCCCGTGCAGCGTGTCAACAGTGTTCCACCACCCCTTGCAGCGTGTCAACAGTGCTCCACCACCCCGTACACAGTGTCAACAGTGTTCCACCACCCCGTGCAGCGTGTCAACAGTGTTCCACCGCCCCGTGCATCATGTCAACAGTGGATAATATTGAAAGTTGTTGTTGTTAAAGATTCGCTACATGGGACAAAAAGTCCCAAGTAGCACGGGCTATGGTGAGCCCGTAGTGGATGATATTGAAAGAGTTACTAACTACTTATGACGACAGAAGACTGGAGGAGAGACGAATGCTGGTGAGCGGGCGGGTGCCAGAGAGCTGGACGATGTTCACCTGACTGAGGACAAAATATAATGGGACCCGCCGAGTGTGCCTGCTGCTCAGTGCACTTGTACACTACCAAGTGTTCGATGGTGTACGTGTACATACCGCCCTCACCCAGAATATACTAGTGATATTATACGCATAACAACTGCTGCGATACTGTAGTCACATGCAGCATTATTCAGCCTTCTTTGGGTCATACAACTCTACATCCAACTCTAGGAAAACAATTTTAATCTAGTTAATGCTAGAATGTCTAAATGTATGCAGTGTGGTGGATGTTTGGTCTTTCATGCCTTTCAGTGAGTTATCTGATCACAGAAGACAGCGCTCGGTAGAAGATAGCTTGAACATAATCAAAGCCAGAGGGCAGAAAATGGAATTGTCTAGAATTAAGTGATTGTTCTGTGAGCAGTGAGTCATGACTCTTGAACGAGTCTGTGAAAGACAAGATTATCTATGCGCTCAACTCAAAATCTGAAACCAGATTCACACCAAGATGAAAGGGGCTCAGTCTTAGTGTTCATCAGCCAGTGCCTGAAGCCAAGAAACAAAAGAAGAAGAGCGTAGAAGAAGTAGATCAACAACGAAGAAACGGACGAGTAAGATCAAGAAAGTTACGAGGAGGCAATATGAGAAAACAGTGTACCGTGGACTGACGAACATAAACAAGAAGGTAATTGCAGGTCTATTGGCCCATATGAGGCAGCTCCTATTTAAACCACCCAAACGTAATGTGTTTA
>WNGS01159964.1:168226-178637 GCA_020271785.1 Procambarus virginalis
ATATATAAGTAAAAAATAATTGTTAGATATGACGACTGCTTATTGAAAGCAGCTGTTGTCTAACAGAGAGAGATGAAGAAATAACCTCTTTACTTACTACTGTTAACTACTTCATTTCTATGAAGAAATAACCTCTACTACTTGCTACTGTACAAATGTTTCGTCACACTGCCCGATGAGTGCACCATCAGCGACACGATTTATACATAAAAAAAACGAATACAATCTACAATAAAAACTTTTTTGTTCTGCAAGAGTGCAACTAGCTGATGTTGCTAAGATCAGCCTCCTGAAGCCAACATCCTTCTTCCTCCCCATCCCTCTTCCTCCCTTCCTTCTTCTCCCCATCCCTTCCATCCTTCTTCCTCCCTATCCTTCTTCCTCCCTATCCCTTTCTCCCCATCCCTCTTCCTCCCTATCCTTCTTCTCCCCATCCCTTTCCTACCCATCCTTCTCCTCCCTAACCTTCTTCTCCCCATCCTTCTTCCTCCTCAACCCTCTTCCTCCCCATCCCTCTTCCTCCCCCATCCTTCTTTCCCTCCCCATCCATTCCAA
Source organism: Procambarus virginalis (assembly GCA_020271785.1). Taxonomy (NCBI): domain Eukaryota; kingdom Metazoa; phylum Arthropoda; class Malacostraca; order Decapoda; family Cambaridae; genus Procambarus; species Procambarus virginalis. Next base: position 168,782 of record WNGS01159964.1, read on the forward strand.
GCCCTTTGAACATCAATCCGAAAATCGTCTAGTTTGGCACTAACAAAATGTCAAAGCTTTTATGTTCAAGGCAAAAGTCTGTCAAGTCACAGAAAGATATATGAATAATTAGAATTTCTTTATAATTTGTTGGAGCCCCTGAGGTCCGAGCTTGGCGCTAGTCTCACCCAACACAAATGAGTCAGGATTCGTTAGAAACATAAAGTGGCACTTTATGTGCACTCACCCTACGATGTATCTCACAATACCAGTATAACCGAATAACTTTACTATTATTATTGTATATAAAAATTTATGTGCTGAGTGCGAAGTGTTGTATCTGTTCATATTTATTATCACCAAATATCTTTGTAAAGTGTTTCCTGCCCACTTGATATGTGGCTACCTCCCAGGAATTTAGTACATGACCCAAGTGTTATTTGACTGAGGAAAACATTGGTTACTATACAACCTAGGGTGGTGAATTTGATATAATATATTTACTAAAAAAAAAAGATGCCAGATGAAGGTGTTATCTCAGCGGCTTCCTTGGGACTTTAATGTGGTGGAATAACTTGTCATGGTAAGACCCTTAGACCTCAACCCATATATACATGCTACCATCCAGAACTCCATATCACTTCACATCATATTATTACCTCACATCATATTATTACCTCACATTTATTACCTCACATCATATTATTACCTCACATTTATTATTACCTCACATCATATTATTACCTCACATCATATTATTACCTCACATCATATTTATTACTTACATTATCCTCACATCATATTATTACCTCACATCATATATTACCTCACATTTATTATATTACCTCACATCATATTATTACCTCACATTTATTACCTCACATCATATTATTACCTATTATCTTATTGTACCTCACTCATATTACTTCCCTCACATTGATATTATTACCCTCACATCATATTATATTAATTCATCAATCATATTATCACATGTTACATCATCATATTATTACCTCACATTTATTACCTCACATCATATTATTACCTCACATCATATTATTACCTCACCATCATATTACTACCTCACATTATATTATTACCTCACATCATATTATTATTAACTCACATCATATTTAGTGAAGATATCACGACGTCCCACATCATCGCTGGCAGGATAGACCTTCCCGTAAATCATCAAAAGCGAGATAAGAGTCTCCCAAGAGACTATAACTCTTGCTAAAGCATTGTTAAATTTGTCTTTAAAATGTAAGGAGTTGGTTTGTGAAAACGCATCCCTAGCGCCAGAATCATAAGAAATTGCGAAAATGAATTTTGGAGAGTTAAATTTTTCAACTTTACTCGATCATTTAAGAAAAAAATTAGAAAATATGTAGAAGATTCATGTTAGAATCATTAAACTTTCCCTTTCGGACACTAGTTCAAAAACACACACACAGCTATATACATATATATATATATATATATATATATATATATATATAATATATATATATTATATATATATATAACTGGTAAATTTCACACCCCAGAAGTGACATCGAACCCACACGGCCAGGGAGCACTCTGCATCTGGTGTAAAGGACACCTTAACCCCTCGACCAACACAACCGGACAAAAGGATGTGATGGTAAGACAGAGGCTAATTCCCCCATCATCCCGCCGGCACTCTGATGTACTCTTTGGAATAAGATGTTTATATCATTAAATAACCTCATTCTTTGGGCACACATGAAAAAACACAAATGCGAACACGCCTAAATGGTCACCAGGCCTATATGTTCCAGTTGACATATATAGTCCTGGGACACATTCAGGCTTGTTCGCATATATATATCTAGCAGTAACCGCCACGCGTTGCTGTGGCTCAGCAGCACATGTGCGCTGCTTAGTCACAGCAACGTTCCCTGTCCCCAGTCCTCCCTACTATTCTCTCCTCAGCCCGTCTCCTCGGCCTCCAACCATTTCCCACTCCACCGTCCCCTGGGTCCTCCCCACCATTTCCCACTCCACCCATCCCTCTCCTCCCATGGACCCACTCCCCCTGTCCCTTTGTCATCCCCCACTATTCTCCATTCCCCCACTCCCCCTCGGTCCCCACGATTCCCAAACTTCCTCGTCCCTTTGTCCTTCCCACTATTACCATTTCTCTGTCCCCTTGTCCCTCCCCACCATCTCTCAGTTCCTGTCCCCCTCGTCCATCCCCACCATTCCCTCACTGTCCCTCGTCCAATGCCTTCCCCAAAGGTGGTGATGTTCCCAAACAGAAAATTGGGAACATTAAGTGATCTTATGTTCCCATCACTGGAAAATATGAAGGAAAACAGTTAAAAAAATGAAATTGAAAATAAAAAAAATAAAAATAAACTATACTCACGAGAATGAACAGTATGGTAAACAAACCAGCTCAATTCCAATGCATTTTCACACAAAATAAATAAATCAAATCAAAAATAAGTCAAAATCTATGAAAATTTCAATTTATCAATGCAATCAAAAACATGAAATGGAATTGTAACATCTTTCATTCAACCCGTCCTCACAAATTTGTATAGTCAGTATTGACTTATTAAGTAAGTGCATAGGTGACATATTCCTACGTAATAGTTTCCCCTTGAAAAGCTTCATAGAAAACACCGACCTTACCTAACATACTAGTAGTTAAGATAAGCATCTTCTTGCTTCAAACATAAAATAACAATTGTACTAATTTAGTTGAGACTTATTGCGCTATATTTGTTAGCATTAACTCTTTTAGATATCCATCATCAATATATATTTATGTTCGCTCAGTAGCTATATGTACTCCCATAATCTTGATAATTTTTCATGTAACTTTCTATTTCTTCAAGGTATGATATCTTGCCCAATTAGCTCTGACTGCTGTTCACACACTCAGGCTTTCTATATTTTGTTTACTCATTTGTATATGTTGTTATATTTCCCATTTCGATAAATAACAGTTTATTTCTGAATCCACTAAAGATATCTGCATATTAATAGAAAAATCAAGTTTTACACACATGTGCTTTGGCACATGTGTGCTAACACATGTGAGTTCTGAAGATCACCGTGTTTTCACCCACGTGGCGCTGCTATATTTTATTCATGATGCTCGAAATATAATGTATACTGATGAGAGCATAAATATATTCTCAGAGACAAACATTATTCGGTTACCATGCAGCCCCCGTCCTTCTAAGGTTTCCCAACGACAAGAAACCATCGCACTTAAGTCTCTTCTCCCCTAACCTACCAGAGGACCCAAAACAGAAAACGGGACAGTATGTCAATTTCGCGAGCCGCTGCCATTTTCAAGGACGACACTTTCTGGTCTTACGTCGAATACGTCAAAATGCGACGTTCTATTAGGAGGACGGGTTTTGCCATATACGGTCTTGCCATGATAAGCCTTTTGGCTGATGAGTTAAAGGTAAGGTTTGGGTCATTTTGAGTACTACGTGATATTTGGGAGCAAAGGTTCGTTTATCAGTGGATTTGTGCTGTATGAAGGCAAAATAAGAATTTTTGCCAACAATTAACATGCGAAAATGTGGACTAATTCAAATTGGCTGTCATTGGCCATTTTGGAAATTATCTTTTAACTGGATTGGCCAAAAATGTTGTACAGTGCAAGATTTTCTGGGTTGATTTTAACCCTTAAATCCAAAATGGCCGCTGTTTTTGTATTCGGAACTGGCGATTTTTCGAATTCGCCAGTTGCGATTAATATGAAGTAGAGCCTTCATATTAGACTCAAACGAAATCTCTGTTCATGTATAGTTGAATTATGGACAGTAAATGTACATCAACATTAATCTCATAAGACCAAAAGATAAATTTTTGTGGTTGATGACATGCAAACCTTAGCTCTCAACGGTGACAAAGATTCTACTGAAAGGCTGTGGACAACAGGTACGTACATTGAAACATTAAAGTTTACTTTATCAAAAGTACAAAGTATTAACAAATTGAGAACTTTACATAGTTGAGTTATATCACAAAAGAACAATTACTCTTCTTCCATATCTGTTGAGTCTCTACACTCACAGCTCTCACTATCGCTACTCTCATCTAAACGGTCACGAGGTGAGAGTTGCTGGGACCCGAATGGGAGAGTATAAAAACCTTTTGTACCCTCTGTAATACTTTTGCGCTACCGCTCACAGGAAGAGTATGGGGTGCATAACAAACTAGCCGCCGGAGGCGGCTAGTTTGTACAAATCAAATCAGCACTCTGGTCCCCACTTCCCATGGAGGCCAATGGGAATGGATGCTCTAACAGTTTGTAATGGGATTTTTACAATAAAGGGTGTAGTTCATCCTTCGCACATTGAGATTCAACGAGTCGTCATCTGGAGGTAGGCAAATTATTATCTTGTAAAGTGTGTGCCACTTGGAGGCTCTGGAGTGACTACACTCTCAGCATAGACTTTGGAGATCACAAACGCTTTCATATCAGCTCTGACTTCGTCCTACAACCCGAGCCTGACCACCTCGTGGTAGCAGCTCTCTCGCCTCTGGTTAAGTGATCCCCTTCTGCAACACTGGTTACCTCCTATGGCCATAGAACCCTGTTGTGTGGTCACTACCAGTCACGAAATGGACAGGTATTATGATATCTGCTACCTCTTCTGAGATTAGGACAACGTATTAAATCCTTCTTGTGTTTAAGCAGCAGGTCACCTTGTACTTATTGCGAGACGAAAGCTGTTGTACATACCCCTCCGAGTCCTCCCTGTCAAATACAATTGGTCCAGTGTAGTTGCTACCCTCAGCCTTGTAAAGGCTTGTATCTGCCCCTGCATCGCCCGCCAGTGGTCAGGTTGGTGGATGTCTCTCATGATCATCACTCACCAGTGGTCAGGTTGGTGGATGTCTCTCATGATCATCACTCACCAGTGGTCAGGTTGGTGGATGTCTCTCATGATCATCACTCACCAGTGGTCAGGTTGATGGATGTCTCTCATGATCATCACTCACCAGTGGTCAGTGCATGACTCCACTCCGCACATGCCAAACTGAAGTTTCATCTGCTCCTTAACAAGCCACACCAGTATGATCTTATTTCCTGAACTGACCACGAGTCTGTTGACCTCGGCAGCTCCTGGAGATGGGTCTTCAGCCTTCCGGAAAACATTAGGGATGTGTGCATGTTCCTAGTCCGTCGATCATGCTCATTATCTTTGATGGAGGATTGTTTTAGTGCATTTGATAATCTACATTGGAATATAGACTTTCTCATTGATATATATCACGGTAATGTGATTTCTGTGTGTTAATATCACAATTGTTCCACAAGAACATCTTCACCATTGTTCAACAAGATCATCACTATTGTTCCACAATAACATCAACAGTCTTCCACAAAAACATCCCCATGTTCCATAATAATATTGTCATCAGGATTCTCCAAGAACAACATCACCAATCTTCGACAAGAACATCGTCACCAGTGTTCCACAAAATCATCAACAACAGCGATCGATAATCACATCATCATCAGTGATCCACAAGCACATCATCACCACTAGTCTACACAAACATCAGTGTTCCACATAATTATTACAAATGTTTCATAAATTCAATAAGTTTCACAAGAAAATCATCAGTGTTCCACAAGAACATCGCCAGTGTTCAGCAAGAACATCACGAGTGTTCCACAAGAAGATCACCAGTGTTCCGCAAGAACATCACCAGTGTTCCGCAAGAACATCACCAGTGTTCGCAAGAACATCACCAGTGCTCCACAAGAACATAACCATTCTTAGACACCCCAAGCCACAAATGTGAAAATAACAGAAATGACGACGTTTTGGTCCGTCATTGACATTGTCAACTGATAGCTGTTTTCAGCTGTTTGACGATCCCTATTTTAGTACTCTTTCCGACCTATCTACCTTACGGGAAGGAGGGAGGATGGTCTTAATCCATGCTCTTCTCAGCCTGTTTTTATAAAAATCCCCTTTCCTCTCGTCGTTAATTGCTGCTCATTCCTCCTTGAAAACCAACAAAAAGTTTGCTTGCCAATATTCACTGACTGGTAATGAATCCAGAAGCACAATATCATCATTGTGATGTGATGTTCGAGTTAGATTCGAACTTCACCGTTGTCCAACGGACATTGTTAATTGGTTTCAAACAGAACAATATCCATAGAAGCATTACTGCCCGCTTTCAACAAGAACATCTTCATCAATATTTTACAAAATATCATTACCAGTGTTCTACAACAACATCAAGAACAGTGATCCACGTGCATCATCGCATTATTCTACAATAATATCATCACCTGTGCTCTACAAAAACATAATCAATAGTGTTCCTTAAGAACCACATCCCCCGAGAACCCACATGAAATTTCATCACCAGTGTTGGTTAAGAACCTCATCACTAGTGGTCCATATGTAACATCTAACTTGTGTTCCACAAGAACATCTATACTATTCTCCTACAAGAAACTTATCACCAGTATTTTACGAGTATCATCACAAATGCTCCATAAGAACACAATAAAAGTACTTCCCAAGAACATAATCATAGGTGTTCAACTAGAATATCATCACCAGAGCTCCACAAGAACATCACCAATGTTCCATCAATTGTGTTCCACAAGAACATTATCACCAGTGTTACACATAACGTCATCACCAGTATTCCAAAAGAACATCATCAGTGTTACACAAAATCTCCATCACCAGTGTTCCACAAGAACACCAGTGTTCTACAAGAACATCACCATTGTTCCACAAGAAAAATATTGACAGCGTTTCAAAAGAACATCATCTCCATTGTTCCATAAGAACATCAAAAACCATTGTTTATAAATAAAAATCATCGGCAGTGTTCCACGAGAATATCATGGCCAGTGTTCCACAAGAACGTAACTAATGTTCCACAAGAAGATTACAAAAGGGTTTAACAGTAACATTATCACGAATAAGTGAAAAGAACATCACGATTGTTCCTCAGGAACATCAGTAGAGTTACACAAATACATTGTTAACAGTGTTAAACAGAAACATTATCACTAGTGTTCCACATGAACATCATCGTCAGTGTACCACAAATGTCTTATCATTAATGCAAACACTAAAATGTCAAGGCCGTGACTTATCAACTGGGTGCCAACTCATGTGGGAATAATAGGGAATGACATTGCAGACGAAGCTGCAAAACTTGCAACTAAGAAAAAATTTGAAACTTGCAATTAAGAGAAGAAATGTAGACATTTACATACCACAGAGTCAATCACAGATTAAGAAGGTAATTAGAGATAGAGCAATGCAAAAGATGTACAGTGTACACAGTGTCAACAGTGTTCCACCACCCCGTACACAGTGTCAACAGTGTTCCACTACCCCGTGCACAGTGTCAACAGTGTTCCACCACCCCGTGCACAGTGTCAACAGCGTTCCACCACCCCGTGCAGCGTGTCAACAGTGTTCCACCACCCCGTACACAGTGTCAACAGTGTTCCACCACTCCGTGCAGCGTGTCAACAGGGTTCCACCTCCCCGTGCAGCGTGTCAACAATGTTCCACCACCCCTTGCAGCGTGTCAACAGTGTTCCACCACCCCGTACACAGTGTTCCACCACCCTGTGCAGCGCGTCAACAGTGTTCCACTACCTTGCGCAGCGTGTCAACAGGGTTCCACCTCCCGTGCAGCGTGTCAACAATGTTCCACCACCCCTTGCAGCGTGTCAACAGTGTTCCACCACCCCGTACACAGTGTCACAGTGTTCCACCACCCCAGGCAGCGTGTCAACAGTGTTCCACCACCCCGTGCAGCGTGTCAACAGTGTCCCACTACCCTGTACACAGTGTCAACAGTGTTCCACCACCCCGTACACAGTGTCAACAGTGTTCCACCACCCCGTGCAGTGTGTCAACAGTGTTCCACCACCCCGTACACAGTGTCAACAGTGTTCCACTGTGTTCCACCACCCCGTGCACAGTGTCAACAGTGCTCCACTACCCTGTACACAGTGTCAACAGTGTTCCACCACCCCGGGCTGCATGTCAACAGGGTTCCACCTCCCCGTGCAGCGTGTTAACAAGGTTCCACCTCCCTGTGCAGCGTGTCAACAGTGTTCCACCACCCCATGCGCAGTGTCAACAGTGTTCCATCAACCCATGCAGCATGTCAACAGTGTTCCACCACCCCGTACAAGGTGTCAACACTGTTCCAACACCCCGTACAGCGTGTCAACACTGTTCCACCACCCCGTGCAGCGTGTCAACAGTGTTCCACCACCCCGTACACAGTGTCAACAGTGTTCCACCACCCCGTGCACAGTGTCAACAGTGTTCCACCACCCCGTGCAGCGTGTCAACAGTGTTCCACCACTCCGTGCAGCGTGTCAACAGTGTTCCACCACCCCGTGCAGCGTGTCAACAGTGTTCCCCCACCCCATGCAGCGTGTCAACAGTGTTCCACTACCCTGTACACAGTGTCAACAGTGTTCCACCACCCTGGGCAGCATGTCAACAGGGTTCCACCTCCCCGTGTAGCGTGTTAACAGGGTTCCACCTCCCTGTGCAGCGTGTCAACAGTGTTCCACCACCCCGTGCGCAGTGTCAACAGTGTTCCATCAACCCGTGCAGCATGTCAACAGTGTTCCACCACCCCGTACAGCGTGTCAACACTGTTCCACCACCCCATACAGCGTGTCAACACTGTTCCACCACCCCGTGCAGCGTGTCAACAGTGTTCCACCACCCCGTACACACTGTCAAAAGTGTTCCACCACCCCGTGGAGCGTGTTAACAGGGTTCCACCTTCCCGTGCAGCGTGTCAACAGTGTTCCACCACCCCGTGCAGCGTGTCAACAGTGTTCCACCACCCCGTACAGCGTGTCAACACTGTTCCATCACTCCGTACACAGTGTCAACAGTGTTCCACCACCCCGTACACAGTATCAACAGTGTTCCACCACCCAGTACACAGTGTCAACAGCGTTCCACCACCCCGTGTGCATTGTCAACACTGTTCCACCTCCCTGTGCACAGTGTCAACAGTGTTCCACCACCTCGTGTAGTGTGTCAACAGTGTTCCACCACCCTATACATAGTGTCAACAGTGTTCCACCACCCCGTGCACAGTGTCAACAGTGTTCCACCACCCCGTGCACAGTATCGACAGTGTTCCACCACCCAGTACACAGTGTCAACAGTGTTCAACCACCCCGTGTGCATTGTCAACACTGTTCCACCTCCCTGTGCACAGTGTCAAAAGTGTTCCACCACCCCGTACACACTGTCAAAACTGTCCCACCACCCCGTGCAGCGTGGTAACAATGTTCCACTACCCCGTGCAGTGTGTCAACAGTGTTCCACTACCTCGTACACAGTGTCAACAGTGTTCCACCACCCCGTGCACAGTGTCAACAGTGTTCCACCACCCCGTGCACAGTGTCAACAGTGTTCCACCACCCCGTGCGCAATGTCAACAGTGTTCCACCTCTCTGTGCACAGTGTCATAAGTGTTCCATCACACCGTACACGCTGTCAAAAGTGTTCCACCACCCCGTGGAGTGTGTTAACAGGGTTCCACATTCTCGTGCTGCGTGTCTACAGTGTTCCACCACCCCGTGCGCAGTGTCAACAGTGTTCCACCACCCCGTGAAGCGTGTCAACAGTGTTCCACCACCACCACGTATAGCGTGCAAACACTGTTCCACCACCCCGTACACAGTGTCAACAGTGTTCCACCACCCCGTACACAGTATCAACAGTGTTCCACCACCCCGTGCAGTGTGTCAACAGTGTTCCACACCCCGTGCATAGTGTCAACAGTATTCCACCACCCCGTGCACAGTGTCAACAGTGTTCCACCACCAGTACACAGTGTCATC